>CAXFYD010000230.1:0-27418 GCA_964006365.1 Trididemnum miniatum | reverse complement strand
ACACAATCCGGGTCGAGGCCGAGGTCCTGGAAGCGCGGGTATCGCGATCAAAGCCGGACCGTGGGTTCGTGGAGATCCGCTACGACATTTTCAATCAATCGGACGAGATGGTGGCGCAGTATCAAGCCACGCACATTTTGAAACGCCGTCAAGCGGATTGAGCATCGATGCCAGGGCAATCGGGTGAAAATTTTGGTGACATGTCGGTAAAGTTCTGAATCGATTTCGCTCCGTTGATTCTATTTCGGAGCGAGACCATGCCCTTTGTGACGCCAGTTTTTGAAGCGATCGCGGAAACGACAGTTTTTCTGGATCATTTCAAGGAACTACCGGATCCCCGTCAGACCGGGAAGATTGTTTACCGCCTTGACGAACTGCTGCTGCTATCGCTGCTCGCGTTGCTTGCTGGAGCCGAAAACTTTACCGACATCGCACGATTTGGAGAGTGCAAGCTGGCGCTTTTGCGCCGGTTCTTACCCTATGCCAACGGAACTCCGCCGCATGACCGGATCGGAGAAATCTACGCTGCTCTTGATGTGGACGTGTTCCAGAAGTGCTTTGTCCGTTGGGTTGCGGCAATGACCAATACACCGGCGGAAGTCATTTCCATCGACGGCAAGACCATGCGGCGTTCCGGCAGTAAAAGGAACGCAAAGGCACCGATCCACATGGTGTCAGCCTTTGCCGCTCGCCAGCGACTCGTACTCGCTCAGACAAAGGTGGATGACAAATCCAACGAGATCACCGCAATTCCCGCATTGCTCAATCTGCTGGACATCGAAGGGGCCGTCATCACCATTGACGCCATGGGCTGCCAACGTGAAATTGCCCAGAGGATACTCGACGGTAAAGCCGACTATATCCTCGCGCTCAAGGGCAATCAGACAACCTTGCGTGAGGATGTCGAATTGTTCGTCAACGAGCAGAAATCAAGGCAGTTCAAGGACACCAAGATCAGCACGCACCGAACGGTAGACGCAGACCACGGGCGTATCGAGACGCGGATCTATACCGTCATCCACGATGTCGACTGGCTGCAGGAGCGCCATCAGTGGCCCGGGCTGAAGGCTGTCATCGTGGTTGAAAGCACGCGCGAAACCGGCACGAAAATCGAGCACGAGACGCGCTTTTACATCACCTCGCTGACCTTGCCGGCAGAACACTCAGGCCCGATGACCAGAGACCATTGGGCCATAGAAAATGGGCTCCACTGGGTCATGGACATGACGTTCCGGGACGATGAATGCCGGATTAGAACCGGCAATGCCCCTGCCAATTTTACAACCGTGCGGCACATGGCCCAAAACCTCATTCGAAAGGCTCCGGCAAAAGCTTCTCTTCGCCTCAAGCGTAAAACTGCTGCATGGGATGACACGTTTCTCATCAGCCTCATTGCCCAATAATCACGTTCACCCGATTCCCCTGGCATCGATGCAGAAACGCCAAAATCGACCTGAAATCGGCAAGGGGCGCTAAGGGCGCTCGTGCCGCGGTTGATAGAACCCGACTTTCCCACCACCGGGAAGCACAAAGGCCGACAGGATGCCCCATCTTTCATCAACCGGCTCCGAGTACTCGATTCCATGATCGTCGAGCTTCTCGCATGCGGTCTTGATGTCATCGCACATGAAATAGAAATCATGGGCGGTCGACGATTCATGCGGATGAAACGCCACCTCGCTGGGTGGCAGGGAAAAGATCAGCCAGCCACCGCCCACATCCACATTGGCAAGTCCAAGGACATCCTTTAACATCCGTCGATCCGCTTCCGCGTCTCTCGAATAAATCACAACATGGCCGCCATTGAACATCGCGCCTCTCCAGATTGTGCCAGTTGGCGCAAGATTACCTGATGTTCATCGTATTGTCGTGGATGAGCTCAGAACCGTCATTTCCGTCGCGGCCAACAATTGCGGTAATCTGATTGGAACAAAAATGCCTGAAAGAAACACATGATTTCCTACGTCACAGTCGGCGCGGATGACATCGACCGCGCAAAACGGTTTTACTGCGCGTTCCTGCCGGCCCTTGGCTATGGCCTGGAAGAAGGCCCCGAGGGGCTGAGCTTCGCACTGCCTGTCGAACCCGGCCAGTCTCCCGTTTTGCCTGAGTACTACGTCAAACCCACCTTCGATGGAGGTCCTGCCTCAGCCGGCAACGGATCCATGGTCGCCTTCGAAGCGCGCAACCAGCAGCAGGTTCGAGACCTTCACGCCGCAGCACTTGCCGCAGGCGGTTCCGACGAGGGTCCACCGGGTTTTCGTGCCTCCTACGGGCCACGCTTCTATGTCGGCTACCTGCGTGATCCGCAAGGCAACAAGCTTGCACTTTTCTCCAGCAACCCTGATGAACCGGGACGGGACGGATAGATCAATCCACCGCGTGAGAGCCGGTTGGTCCTCAAGCGGAACATGGGACGACGAACTCATCGTCCCCATAAGTCAGTTTGTGGACGATCTTGGGATCTTGGCACATACTTGAGCTATCGATTTAGTGGAGCCCAACTCCGCTTTCAGTAGCCGCTGAACTGCTCAAAGTTCATGTCCTCGCTGGGGACACCCACAGTGTTGAGCATCTCTTTGGTCGATACGATCATGGCAGCTGGACCGACGCAGTAGTAGATGGGCTCAGCGAGGTCGGGAATATGCCGGGCCAGCATCTCTTGGTCGACGAAATCGGACTCACCTTTCCATTTGCTGCTTTCGCCCTCTAGCTGGGTCATAGTGGCGATCAGCCGAAAGTTCGGATTGGTCTTTTCAAATTCTTGCAGCTCATCCAGGAAGGCCGCGGCCGCAGGATCGCGATTGGAGTAGAACAGGGTTATCTTCTGATCCAGTCCGCGATGTGTGGCATCGCGGATCATCGAGAGGAAGGGCGTTATGCCGATGCCGCCTGCGATGAACACAGCTGGGCGGGCAGTGTCTTCGTGCAGGGTGAAGCTGCCGTTTGGGCCTGTCAGGTGCAGGTCAGCACCGTCCGGCAGATCCATCAGACGACGTTTGAAGGCGCTGTCGCTAAGGCGGGTCGCCACAGTCAGTTGCTGTTCGTGGGGCGCACTCACAATCGAGAGCACCCGGGATCTACCGTTGCTGTCCATTGGGCCTGGCCCGATCAGTGAAAGCCGGATCCATTGCCCTGCCTTGTGGTCAAAGCCAGCGGGCTTGGACATGTGAAAGGCCATGGTGCCGTTCGCGACCATCTCGCGACCCTGCAGGTCTACACAGTCTAAAGGTTTCCCACGCCCGGACAGTCGGAGCCCGTCGCGCATGTTCAAGCCCATCAAGGTCAGGTTCACAGCACCGGCAATCAGTTCGACGCCCTGCAGCAGATAGAACGCGGTATCGAACTGACCGGCCGAAGCCCTTGCCTCAAGGAAGAAAGCCATCGGTACCAAGATCAGGAGGCCGTTGGCGGCGATGATCGGCATGCGCTTCTTCTTGGTCGAGACGAGCGCCTCGGTCCGGCCGGCAGCAAGCGAGAACCCGGACGCACCGACGATTGCCAAAGCCGGAATCAGAACAAACATACCCTTGAGGATTGTATCTTTCACCGCAGCGATGGTTTCGTAAGAGCCGAACAATTCAGAAATCACGGTCGAGGACCAGAAGGCCAGTATTGTCAAAAAGCCGATGGCTCCGGCGATTGCGTGTATCTTGGTTTTCATCTTGCGCTCCCATTGCCGAACCACATCCGCCGGAGTGTCGTGTCGCGCTTGACAAAGTGATGGTAGAAAGCCGCACCCGCATGAACGACTAGCAGGGCAATCATGGCCCTGGCACCCAGACCATGAGGGCCTCTCGGCAGATACAGATTGAAGTTCGGAAGGGTTCCGTCCGCCTCACCAAACAGTATTGGAAAGGCACCGGAAAGCACGATCATGCCAATACCGCTGGCCGTCATGCCGAGGATCAAGATGTAGAAGAGAAGATGGACCACTTTGGCAGACATCCCCTGCCAACGTGGATCGCCCTTAATGGCGGCTGGCTTTGAGTCGAAGCGCCACCACCAAACGATGCGGGCCAGTGTCAGAACCAACACCGTGATACCTAACGGTGCGTGTAGCCGAAGCATGTCGGCTTTTGCCGCTGGGTCTATTGTCTGGCCAGCGCCAAATCCCGAACCGAGTAGTACGATGATTAGCAGCGCCGACAGCCAGTGAATGGTGACCGCCATAGTGCCATAGTGCTGGTTGTTGCTCTTAGTGGTCATGGTTGACGACTTTCGTCCCAGATGTTTGCTCTTAGAGCTCGGGCCGAAAGGCGGCCTTTATGGCCACAATGATGATGAATCCATTGAGAAACTCATCTTTGGTCAGCACGGCGTCATCGTTAATGTCCGCCCGCCGAAAATCGGCAATCATAGCATGGCGCATTTCCGATTCAGTGATCTCACCATCCGCGTCACGATCCCAAAAAGCGAACACTATTTTTATGGCGGTCTTATAGGGGCCAGTTTTGTGCTTTTCTTCCGCCAATAGGGAAAATCCAGGATCCCAGGCGGCAAATTCTTCGTAGGTCACGCGCCCATTGTCGTCATAGTCCATGGACGTGAAGACATCCGACCGGAACACTTCCAGATCACCCTGGTGAATGTACCCATTGGAGTGCCGATCAATGGCTGAAAATGTAAGTTCAGATGTCAGTCGACCTTCGGTTTTGTTGTCATCGGCAAGGACGGCTTCAACGCCTGACAAACCCAATACGGCAGCCACAACGAGAGGCTTCCAGTTCATGTTTCTCTCCTGGTCCTCAGGCAACGCAATGGTTAGCGATGGCAAGTTTCTTGAATAGGTGCGGCGTCGCGACTGCGCTGTCTGGATATTCACCAAGAAGCCGGACAAACTCCGGGTTTGAAAATGCATCCCGAAAGCTCCGCACATCCTGCCAAACTGCATAGTTGACGAGCGTAGAGCTCCCAGCCAATCCCTTGTGGAGTTGCGTCGAAATGTAGCCCGGCTGCTGTTTCATAAAGTCAGCATCCTGTGTCCAGGCCTTGATCAATTCCTCTTCGTCCTCCGGTGCGAAGGTGAAGACATTTATGAGGACGATTGGCCCATCTTCGGTTTCCAGTTGTTGCGCAAGCGTCACAACCTCATTCATTTCTTTAAGATTCGCAGCCATCGTCAGCGCTCCTAATATAGCATGGTAAGCTATATATAATTAGCATTGCATAGCCACTATGCAAGTGTAAAAAAAATTATGGATTTCGAAAAAATGGAATCAGCCGGCTACCTGATTAACCACACAGCCAGGCTATGCTTTAAGGGCCTGCATGAACAGATCGCGCCGCTCGGGCTAGCACCAGCGCAATTTATGACGCTTCTTGAGTTGTGGCGGGAAGACGGCCTGACACAAAAGGAACTGGTCGAACGGCTTGATGTTGAACAAGCCACAATGGCTAACACGATTGCCAGAATGGAGCGGGATAGGCTGATTGAACGCCGTCCGCATCCCGAAGATCGCCGTGCTCGCTCGATCCACATGACCGACAAAGCGAGGTCACTCGAAGCCGATGCGATCAAAGCTGCTATGCGGGTCAACGAAGATATGCTGACCCCACTAACGAAAGAAGAGCGCAAGACCTTCATCACACTCATGCAGAGAATCATTGCGGGAAAACGAGCAGCTCAGACTTCAAAATCGTGAAGCCGCGCTTTCAGTGGTCTTGCAGCAACGATTTTCCACGCCACCATAAGTCGGTGAACGGGTTTGCGCCGCCGGATTGATCCGACCGTCCTATATTGCGCAATCGAAGCTACGGAACATTTTCAGGCCAAATGCCACGCGGCGCGCCTTCACTATCGTGTGGACAGAAACCAATGGCCTTGATGGACCCGCCGTGTCGGTCTTCAATAGGGTTTGGTGCGGAAAGTATCGCCTAGGTTTCGGCGCAAGGTTTCACCGGTTATCGAGCAAGCGCCAAAGACCGTCTTCGATGGATCTTCCGATACGATCAATCAACCGAGTTGGTCGGCATGGCGGACAGGGTTGCCCATAAATTTCTCTCTATTCGATAGCCGGTTCGATTGCATCGAAACGCGAATGGCATCAATTTGACAGCGAGTGTGCGATCACCTCCCGCATGGCCCCGATTTATGGGAAGGGTGCCTGCCCACGATCGAGAGATGGGAAGACAAACATGAAGATATCGGAGGAGCTACAAGGACTGTTTTTAAGGCTCGGCGTTTCCAGGACGTTCCCGAAACGCTACACACTTTTACACTCGGGCGATGTGAGTCGACACGCCTACTTCATAGAATCCGGCAGTATTCGCCTCTGGCATAACAATGATGGAGCGGACGTCTCCGTGAAGTTCTTCCAACCGGGTGAACTCTGTGCCTCTTTGCAAAGCCTGCATCACCAAGAACCCAGCAAATATGAACTTGAGACCATTACCCCGTGTGTGGTGCGCATGCTTGAAAAAGCCGAGTTGGAGCGGGAAGCGGCGCAAGCGCCCGGCCTGAAGGATTACATCGCGTCGGTTACGGTCCACTGCCTCGTGAACTATCAGGACCTTTTCGTTGACAGGATCGCAAAAGCGCCGGAAGAGCGATACCGTACTCTGATCTCTGAAGATCCTGCCATTCTGGACATCGTGCCGCTGCACTACATCGCGTCTTATCTTGGGATTACCCCGGTTTCACTCAGCCGAATTCGCAAAAGAACGCAACTCTCTTAACAATCGATAAGGCGCGATGGCGCTTCATTTTGCAAGGTCGCCAGACAAGGAGCTTTCCTCCCTGTCGACGGCATGGCTTGCGCTATGCAGATGCGGGATTCAGCACGGGAATGTCACAGCGGTTACTCGCCGCATCAAAGGAAAATCAGGATGAATTCGGGACTTCTCGTCGGCAGGCTGTTGATCGTGGTTGGCCTTGTCGGGGGCTTCATCAGCTTTTGGTACACCATCAACTTCACCTGGAACCCCGAATTTCAGTCGGTGAATCTGCCGGATGCACGGACGCATTCCAATTACCACGCTTTTCGCGGCGCGATGCTGGCGCTCGGCGTTAACTTGCTGCTGGCCTGGGTGGCGCTGACGGCCCGGAGGTTGTCGCGGGAAGCCTGGGGAATCGTCACCTTCATGGCCGTGTTTTATTATCTCGGATGGTGGGCGGCATGGCCCGTCTGGGGCTTGCACGCGCCGGATATCGTCGCGGAAATGAACCATGTGCTTGGAACATTTGGAGGGTTGGGTGGCTTGATCCTTTTGCGGCCACGCAACATCGCCTGACACGGGGGGCAAGGTCTGCTGTTTTCAGCGTGGCCAACCCGGCACAGTTCCGAAACCGCTCCCTTCCGATCGAGGACAAAGTTCATGAACACCGGACGTTCCTTGTCTTGCCAAGATCCTGAGACCGGTAATTTGAAGTTGGTGGAAACCACTCGAACGGCACCCCAACCCGGACAGGTGGAGATCGAAGTCACGGCGGCGTCGGTCAATCCAATCGATGTGCATCGGGCAACCGGGTATGGTCGTAAACTCTTGTCTCTTCTCGGTGCAGGGCAGTTTCCATTGGTGCTCGGCAATGATTTCGCTGGCACGATCGCTGCCGTCGGCAACGGCGTTAGGGACTTCAATGTCGGCGATCGGGTGTTCGGCGCAAAGAAACCCTCGCGCGCCGGCACGCATGCCAGCCATGTCACAGTAAGGGCCGAGCCGGAGACTGTCGCTATCGCCCCCGACGCCTTTGATCCGCACGCCCTGGCGGTCCTCCCCTACAGTTTTGTTACCATGTGGCAGGCTGTACGGGGCGCTGGTCTTACCCAGGAGAATGCGCGTGGCAAGCAGGTTCTCATCCATGGCGCCGCAGGAGGCCTGGGATCGCTTGCTGTACAGATGCTGTCAGACTGGGGCGGAGAAGTAACGGCGATTGCCTTTCCGAAGCACCACGCGGCCTGCATAGAGAATGGCGCCACCAGAGCCGTCGATCTTTCGAGCACCCCCTTCGACGAATTCGCGGATTCCTTCGAGGCGACGCTCAACTTTGCCACGTGGGATCATGACCGGCAGCTCCTCAGTTGCTTGAGGAAAAACGCCTTGGGGCACGCAACAACCGTTCATCCGATGCTTCGGACCTTCGACAACAACGGACTGATCCTTGGCGCAATCAAGACGTACCTGGGCAACCGTAATAACCGGAAGCTCCTCCCTTCGGGTACTGAAAACTATCAATGGACAATATTCCGACCAAACGCCGAGGCGCTTGCGGAGTTGGTACGCCTCCTGAACATTGGGCGGGTAAAACTGGAAGTCGGCATTGAAGTTCCTCTGGCGGAAGGCTGTGTGGCCTTTGATCACATTAGAGACAAGAAAGCTGGCCGAGCGATCCTGGTTCCATAGTCGGCAGAACCGCAGGGGACAAACAATCGACCGCATAGATCGCATTGCGGACGAAGCCACCGTTGAGCTAACGCAGGTAACGCGCTGTCGGTCCTGATCGAATATCAAGCCAATCGAGATGGGACGTCCGCTTTTGGGCAGCGAGTAACGCTCTTCAGGTGAGCGGGACCTCAAATACTTCCTCCTCGGCCTGCACGCCACGCAGCTCATGGGTGCCGAGTGAGCGCAAACCGTCCGTCACGCCAGCGGCAAAGGCCGAGGACGCAAGCACCGGTACGTCGAGCGACTTGCAAAGGCTTTCGATCCGGGCCGCCTCATTCACCGCTGGTCCGATAACCGTGAAGTCGAGGCGGCGTTCCGTCCCGACGTTGCCATAAGTGATTGTGCCCCGGTGGAGGCCCGTTCCGAATTTCAGAAGCGGCAGGCCGGAGGCGCTGCGCTCGGAGTTGGCATTTGCGATTTGCTCACCGGCCGTACGGACGGCAGCAAGTGCCCGACGACAGGCTTCGGGGTGGGTCTCGGACGGGTCTTCGATGGGAAAAATGGCGAGCACCGCGTCGCCAATGAACTTCAGCACCTCCCCCTCGTGCTCGATCACAGCCCCGGCGACGCAGTCGAAATACTGGTTCAAGGCTGCCAGATAATCCTCGCGAGAAAGCGTGTCCGCGAGGGTCGTCGACTGTCGCAGGTCCGAGAACCAGATCACGGCATGGAGTTGTTCGCCATCGCCGCGCTTGACCGAACCATTGTTGACGCGTTCCCCGGCATTGCGCCCAAGATAGGTCTGCAGCAGGGTAAGCGATGAGATTCGTTGAGCGTGCGCCTCGAGCAGGCGGCCCAGATTGGGCAGGACCTCGTAGAGGTGTCCGAGCTGATCGGTTGAAAACCCCTCCGGCTCATCGGAAATGAGGGTCAGCACGTTGATCTGCCCGTCCGAGAAGCGCAGCGGAACCGCAACGTAATCCGTGGCTCCCTCTTCGATCAGGTCACGCAGGATCGGAAAGTCCAGTCGCGGATTGGCTCCTTCAAGCCGCCGGCGAACGCCGCCCTGACCGTCGATGACAAGAGCGAATGGGCTATCCAGAAACTGTTCGGACTGAGCCCCAGCGTGCGTCGCTTCGCGCTCAATGATTTCCTCGCGATCGCGTTTCCAGCTGTAAAACCGGGCGAAGAGTTGCGGATTGAGCGTGCGAACAAACAGTCGAAGGCTCCACACCGGGAAGTCGGCGCGGGTTAGTGCCGCGACCAGCGCCTCAACCAGCTCCACGGTTGATGTTGCCTTCCACGCATCGTGTACGAGCCAATCGACGAGAGGATTGTCTTTCGCGTTTGTGTCTGCCGCCGGCTGCTCTTTGATTTCGGTATCGTCGGCAAACCAGAGGTCTATTTTGCCCCAGTAGAACGCGATGTAGTCCTCGACCATGGCCGCTTCGTCATAGGCGTCTTCGTAGCTCCATGCCGCATTTTCCGCAGTCTTGTCGCCGGCTGTAATGCTCCAATAGGAGGCATTGCCTTTGAAAGGGCAGTATGTCCTGCGGTCGGTGGGTTGGAGCAAATCCATCCGAACGTCATTCCGGGGGAAATAGAACACCGGCCGAAGACACGTTTCCTTCATGACCATCACCGAAGCGCTGTCGGCGACCGTCACACCGTCGATGACAGCGCGTATGCGCTTGGCCTCCGGTTCGATGGTCATTCGGTAGCCGAAATGGGTCTTTTCTCGGCTTTTGTTTGCGACGTTCGGCCGCTGCTCAGTTTGGGTTGGAACCATCCGCTCCACGTGCCTCGATTGTCCGCGTGCCGGAAGCCGGGGCTCCGACGCACCACCTTATGTAGGGCGTCTCCAAAACGAGTTCACCACCTCATGGCGCACCATGCCATGCAACCTGCCGATTCCTCAGACTGTGGCCTGGGCACGGAACTCAACCAATTTGATACGCTTCCACGTCACTGGAATGCCCCTTCATTTTCTGTGGCCCCACTGACCGGGGCGAAAATGAAGCATCAAGTTTACGGGCTGTTGTTCCACTGATCAAAATCGCAACATCACTGTCGCCCGATTCGAGCTTCTTACCCAGTTGTTCGAGCTGCTGACCAACGTTCACCGTGTCTCCGATGATTGTATAATTCAGCCTTCCAGGTGCTCCGATGTTTCCAACAGTTGCGTGACCCGTATGAATGCCGATGCGAACGCGGATTGGGGGATTGCCGGCGGCAATCCTTTTCCTGTTGTCGTCGCTGATCGCGACGGCGATCGCGACAGCCGCACGGCAGGCCCGTTGAGCTGTGTCATCCTGTAATTCCGGCGCCCCCCAGAAGGCCATGACGGAATCGCCGATAAATTTGTCGACGGTGCCACCCTCGTCCTCGATACATTTGGCTACTGCGGCAAAGTGATGATTCAAAAGATCAGCAACCTCGGTTGCGGGCATATCAGCAGCAATATTCGAGTACCCGGCAATGTCCGTGAACATGACGGTGATTTCCCGAGATTCAGAAAGCACATGACTGACATCGCCCTGCTCAATGAGATTCTCGACAACTTTCCTTGGCACGTAGAGCTCAAACCAGCGCAGCGCCTGCAGCATTGTATTGAAGGCGATGGATTGATCGTTGAGTTCACGAAACACGCTGCCGGGGAGGTTCTCGACCTTGGAGATGGCGAGATCTCGTATTCGACTGGCAGCGGCGGAAAAGCGAACGATAGGTTGTGCAATGCGTTGACCGACGATGATCGCACACACAAGTGAAAGCAGGAGCAACACGATCCCGACGACCAGTGAAATGACCATTCGGCGTATCTCCGATTCGACGTCCGCCGAGCGGAAATAAGCACCCACCAAAAGTGGCACATCGCCGAGACTCGAGAGCTCGCGGTAAACAAAGACGAAATCATCATCCTGAGCGTCGATAACGTGGCCAAAAGTGCCTTGCGGGAGATCCAGCGCGAGTTCCTGTCTCTCCTCCGGTTTCCAGATGGAAGCGAGCACCTTGTCTTCGAAGTTTGATACCGCAGGCAGTGGGTTGTCGGAAGAGCGGCCGGGGTAGCCCTCCTCCAGAAGCGGGTGCGCCAGAACGTTATCCCGGTCGTAGAGGATGAACCGGCGGCCCGCGTCCTGCTGGGCAGTGTCTCGTACAAAACCAGAAAGTTGCTGAACGGAGACAACGGCCACGATGACCCCGATATGCTCTTCATTCAGAAAGACTGGATGTGCGAGATTGAGATACGTCTTTTGGTACCTGTCACGCCAAACCGGCGTTCCCCATCTCGGGGAATCCAGAATTTCTGTCATGTTGTTTCGAATGACCGGGTCTTGCGAGTAATCGACCTCGTCCAGAACAACTGTGCTGTTGTCACGATCACGACCGGCTTCAAATGCTTGGAATTTGGTGTCTATGAACATGACGGCTTCAATTTGCGGCGCCGCGGCAAGTGCCCCCGTCAACAACAGACCAAACTGGTGCCGATCGGAAACATCGACCTCGCCCTTCGCAATTCGTTCGGCCAGAAATCTGGTCTGATGTTCGGTTGGCTGCAGGTGCAGTTTGACTTGGTCGGCTGTTGCCACAACACTCAGATGCGCGTTGGCGCTCAACAGTGAGAACGTATTTTTCTGTGCCAACCAGACCCCGATTCCCAGGACACTGCCAACCGAAATCAACACGAGAACGCCGATCGCGGTTGCCAGCGTTACGGTTATGGAGAAGCGACCGGCCCATCGATTTCCTCCATCAGCACGCAGGTTAGACAACACTCCCGAGTTGCGATCGGGCGGATCTGCATTGTTGTCCAAAGGCATGAGCGGGTTACCTCGGTTCAGGTGCCGTGCGTTCACAGCAGCTTTGACTTCTCCTGGAGAATAGTACGCACATTGCACACCGCAAGATCAGCCAGCATGCGGTGTGTTGCGAGCCGGGAGACGTCCGGCACAAGTCTGCCCCGGCGTCTCGGCCCCCACGATTCCAACGGGTGAAGCGGTGTTTATGGATCACGACTTTATGCCGGTATCCGGACGATCCGTCGGCCAAGTTTCGACTCTGGGCGTCCACCAATTGGCGAGCGAGTGCCGATGACCGCTTTCGGCGGATCCGCCGAAGACGCCCAACCAACCGCAGAGGGCCGCATCGCGGACGAAGCTACCAGCCGGTACTGATTTGCAAATCTGACATTAATGTCAGATAATGTCCTCGCTTACTGCTGTCGCACAGGGAGGAACCATGACAAAGCGCAGAAAGACACGGTTAAAGCACCTGGCCGAAAAGGTGCAAGAAGGAGAGCGTATCGTTGGCATGGAGTGCCATGACACTCCGAGCGCCATAATGGCGGAAGAGCTTGGCATGGATTTGCTGTGTTGTGGCAGCCCAGGACCGATGGGGCTGATGGGCCATCCGTCCATGGCGACCGTCGACTTTGAGGAACAGCTCTACATGCTGGAGGGCGTTCTTCGAGGCGCCTCGTCCCCGTTTATCATTTGCAATATGCCCAACACAACGGCGTGCATCTCGATTGAAGAGTCGGTGCGCAATGCCGCAAAAGTTGTGAAACTGGGTGCGGATGGCGTTCACATTGAACCCTCGCTCGGGACGGTCGATCACATCCGCGCAATTGTGGATGCAGGCATCCCTGTTGTCGGCCACTTTGGCGTTCAAGGTGAAAGAGCCGTGATGAACTCTGGCCATGCGCCCGCAGGTCGCACGGCGGAAGAAGCAACCAGAATCGTGGAACTGGTGAGGGCCTCAATTGACGCGGGAATTTTTGCGGCGCTTTTCGAACACACATCAGTTGAACTGACCAAATGGTGTTTCGAAAATCTTCCTGTTGCGGTGGCAAGTTTGGGCTCGGGTCCGCACGCGCATGGCATATTCCATGTATCCAGCGATATTATCGGATGCTCGGCCTTTCCCATCCCACCCAAACGAGAAGTGTTTGGCGATGTCTGGGGTGAGATGAAGCAGGCCTATTCTGCTTATTTTGCCGCGGCCAAAGGCGGCCAGTTTCCCAAGCCTGATCTAAGCCACACGATGCATGATGGTGAACACGAGAAATTCCTCGCTAGCAACGCCTGAGGTCCAGGATGCAGCAAGGCACCATCGACTTTATGCGGTGGCTTGCTGCACTTCCAGCACATCGTGACGTTTGTGTGGAGTGCGGTGCTGGTCAGGCCGAGCTGTCCAGTTCCCTGAAAAAGCAGTTTGTGCATGTCGTCGCCATCGATGCTTCACCTCCAGATGTTTCGCGGCAGTTATACCCGGTGCAAAAAGGCCGGGCAGAGGCTTTGCCTGTCGCCAATAGCAGCGTGGATTTGTTGATTTCCATGCAAGCGGCCCATCATTTTGACCTGGATTTGCACGCAAAGGAGGCGGCATGGGTCATTCGGCCGGGAGGGATATTTGCGATGCTCTCATGGGGCGAGATTGATTTGCCGCCTCGTGTAAAGCAGGCTTATGGGCCTGTTTTCGAAGCAGTGTCCCGGTTTTGGGAGCCTCAGCGTGAATGGGTAATCAGTGGATATGCCGATTTTGAATTTCCGGGCCTGCGCATCCAAGTGCCGTCCTTTTATCTGACCAAATGGCTCACACCGGAAGGTCTCGAAATCGAGATGGCCTCATGGAGCGCAGTTCAGGCTGCATCTAAATCCGATGTCGAGTTTCCGGAGCCGCGTCTTGAAGCCTGCGGAGTGGACGAGCAAGCTCGTTTTCTTTGCAGATGGCCCATCGTCGGACAGGTTTTTCGCGTCTAGTTTACTTCCAGATCAATGCAGCCACCGAGTTGCGCTCAACCATGTCGTTCATCGGACAGTCGGGGCAGGTCTCGGAAGACGGAATATTCCTGCACCCGCGACACTTTTCGACATTTTTTGACGCCTCGACGATTTCGGACCGCACGGCCAGAGCTTGCTGAGCTTTTTCAGACAGCAATTCAGCCAGCGCATTCAAGAGCTCTCCAACAGATGCCGCCGAGGCATCACCCGTTTTGTGCTTCAAGCGCTCTTGCGCGATCTCCGCCAAGCTGTCCAAGCCAATGTCCATCAATCGCATCTGATGGATCAGGCGGGCCACGGCCAAGTCGGCCTCGTTGTAGAGACGTGTACCCTTCGGCGACTTTCGAGGCGTGATAATCCCGATGCTCTCGTAGTGACGCAGCATGCGTTCCGTCAGGCCTGACTTTTCAACGATCTCGCCAATTTTCATAACTCTCACATCTCGTGTTCTCGGGTGAGCTATCTAACGCGGCGTCAGAAAATTGCAAACCCGATACACCTTTGAAAGGTTCGGATGGGCTTTATTCAGTGGGTCTTTCTGATGGAGCAAGCCGCAATTTCTGAGGGCAAAGCAGGCACTTTCATGCCGGAGTGATTCGAGCTCCGAAAGGAGCCTTGAACATGAGACACACTCTCTCTTCTGCCCCCTGGATATCGGCCATCGGCTTCATCCAGGCGGCACGCCGATCCTGTTTCCCTGATGCTGCTCGTTTAACGCCAGCGTATCGAGAAGCTCGATGACCTCGTGGATCAGACCATCGCGGGTTTTGGCAAACGGCACGTACTCCACATCATAAGGATGCCCCTTGGTGCTTTTGGCGTGAAAGTCGAAACGCACGACGGACGAGGCCTCGTCGCCGATTTCGTCGTGGATGCGGATGATGACGGAGCCGCGTTCATAGAACTTTTCAAACACCGCCCGATTGAACCCGACGACGGACTGCTTGCCCTCGTGGGGGCCGGCGATGTTCGGCGCGAGCGAATGGTTGAGGCGCCAAACGACGTCGTCCGCATAGAGCGACGCCATTGTTTCGCAGTCACCAAAGGCTTCGACCAGCCGCCGCGCAGGGGTGGTCATGGTCGACTAACCCCTGAGCTCACGGACAAAACCGGAAACGGCCTTGCCGATCTCGTCCGGCGAATCCTCCTGAATGAAATGGGTGCCCTTGACGGTGACCTCCTGCTGGTTGGGCCAGGATCGACAGAAGTCGCGCTGCTTTCCGACGAGGATCGAGCCTGGATCGGCGTTGATGAACAGTCTGGGAAGGTCGCTGGTCGACAGCCACGCGCCATAGTCCTCAACAACCTTGGCCACGTCCTCGGGCTCTCCTTCGATGGGGATCTGGCGCGGCCAGGTCAATGTCGGGCGACGATCCTCACCTGCATTGTTGAAGGGACGCCGGTACTCGGCCATTTCTTCTTCGCGCATATCCCGCATGACCGAAGCGGGAAGCACCCGTTCGACAAAGACGTTCTTCTCCAGCACCATCGCTTCGCCGGCTTCCGATCGGAAGCCTTGAAAGACGGCCCGGGCATTTTCAGGCCATTCGTCCCAGGTCACCGGTTTGACGATGGCCTCCATGTAGGCGATCCCCTGGACCCTGTCCCGGTTCTGGTTGGCCCAGTCAAACCCGAGGGCGGATCCCCAGTCGTGCAGCACCAGGAAGACGCGGTCGCCAAGCCCCAGAGCGTCGTAGAGCGCGAACAGGAATTCGCGATGTTCGGCGAAGGTGTAGCTGTTCGGGCCGGACGGCGAGAGCTTGTCCGAGTCGCCCATCCCGATGAGATCGCAGGCGACCAGCCGTCCCTGGCCTTCCAGGTGCGGCATGACATTGCGCCACAGGTAAGATGAGGTGGGATTGCCATGCTGGAAGACGATGGCGTCACCGTCCCCCTCATCGATATAGGCCATGGAACGGCCGTTGATGGTGATCGTCTTCTTTTCGACGTATGGAGCGATATCGATCGGCATTCAGGGTGTCTCCTCATCAATCAGGCGCTTGGACATGGTTCGGCATGTTTTCAGGATCCGGTCGGACAGGGCGGGACTGTCGACGGCGCGTGCCAGCGACAGCCCGCCGACAAACAGGGCCATGAGCGCGATGGTTTCCTCGTAATGGGCGTGTTCCTGCCGTTCATCCAGGGCGCTGCCACCCATGGCGTTCAGCGACCTGAGCAGCTCCTCTTCAAAGGTTTGGCGGAAATCGTCCGAAGCACGGGCCGCATCGGTGGCCAAAGCCGAATAGGGGCAGGACTCAGCACGGCCATCCCGGTGCTGGCGGTTCAGGTATCCCTTGGCCAGTTGGGCAACCCGCGTCTTCAATGACCGGCTCTGGACGGACCCGATCCATTGCTCGCGGTTGTCCGAAATTGCGTGCCGGAAGGCTTCGACGGCCAACTCATCCTTGTTTTCGAAGTGGCTGTAGAACGTGCCGTGGGTCAGTCCGGCCATTTTCATGACAGGAATGATCGACGTGCCGTCGATGCCGTCTTCGCGCAATCTGGCAGCCGCTGCATCGAGAATGCGCTGCCGGGATTCCTGTTTGTGACGCGCCCGCTGCGTGGAGTGATCTGCCATGCCAATTCCCATTACGCTTGTAATGCGAAATGATATCTCGCATTATAGCCGTAATGTCAAATTGGAATCCGGAAGCTCGATGTTCACGCCACAGCCAACCCGATCGGAAAACCAGTTGGATCGCCCGGACCGCTATATGGTCTACGGCTGGCAGCGCAGCTATTTCACCCACAAACTCATGGCCGCCTTGCACTTCTATGGCGCCGACTGGGAGTTCCGCGCCAAGACGAGAGACAACGGGGACGAAATTCGTCTGCGCGCGGCGACCCATCAGATTCCGGTGTTGCACACGCCGGAAAACTGGATGCTGGGCGACACGACGCCGATCCTCCAGATGCTTGACCACCGCTTCGCTAGCCGGGAAATGTTCCCCGGCGGCGAGCTCGGGATCCTGGTGCATCTCCTGGAAGAATTTTTCGACGAGTGGATCGCTCGCACAACGGTACACTGGCGCTGGAACTACCCGGAAAACCACGAGCTCCTGTCCATGGATGCCGCCGGGGGCGATGCGGCCTTCGCCAAATCCTTCGTTGAATGGGGTGCAAAGGTGTGCCGGGCGACCGGCGTAAGCGGCGATACACAGAAACGGGAAGCAGAGAACGAATATCACCGCATCATGCAGACGGCTGAGCGGCAACTGGAGGAAACGCGATATCTGCTGGGCGACCGCCCGACAGCGGTTGACTGCATCGTCCTCGCCGGACTCCGGGCGCATTTCCTCTATGACCCGGCCCCCAGGAAAGCGCTCTACGAGCGTTACCCGGGCATCGTGAAGTGGGTCAATGAGACCGCCGACGCATGGGACGGCACGGGCGATTTGCCGGCGTTTCCCGAAACAACGGGCTTCGGCCGTTTCGTCCTGGACGAGATGGCACGGACCTACAAGCCCTTCGCCCTTGGCAACGCCAGAGCGCTTGCCCAAAAGGACAAAGCCTTCGTCATTGCTATCTATGGCGAGGACGTCAGTTACCTGGCCCGCCCCTATATCGAGCAGTCCCGACAAATGATCGTCGACCACGTCGATGGTCTGTCGACAGCCGAGGAGGCGTCAGTGCGGGCCTGGCTGAGCTCTGTCGACCTGGTGGAAGTTGTCGAGAAGCAACCCTAATGAAAATTCCGCCCCTTGGGCAGGATGCCGCGTGTGGCCATGGCGTGGATGTTGGGCGTGCTGCGGCGCTGCGGCGCCTGGATCACCATCTGGTGGATGCGGGCTGCCTTCTGGCGTTCTTCCGGCGGGATCGGCTGGCGGCGCACCTCGTCGGCGCGGGCGAGGCCGTCGATCGGCGCGTCGATGTCCGACAGGCCCGACAGCATCGGCGTCAGGTCGGTCATCTGCCGGGCGACCACATGGATGACGCCGTCCTGTGACTGCAGCGGGCCGCGCACACCGATGAAGCGGCTGCCGATCACCACCGTGCGATAGCGTTCGAACACCTTTGGCCAGACGATGATGTTGGAGACCCCGGTCTCGTCCTCCAGCGTTTCGAACACCACGCCCTTGGCCGAGCCCGGCCGCTGGCGCACCAGCACCAGCCCGGCGACGGAAACGAAGCGACCGGCACGGCAGTCGGGCAGCGTGACGTTCTGCCGGTAGCCGGCGGCGATCAGCTGCTCGCGCACGAAGGACACCGGATGCGCCTTCAACGAAAAGGACAGGCTGCGATAGTCGTTGATCACCTGTTCGCCAAGCGGCATCGGGGGCAGGCTGATATCCGGCTCCTGCTGCAGGCTCTTCTGGCCGGCGACGGAAAACAGCGGCAACCGTTCGGCCGCACCCAGCGGATCGAGCGCCCGCACCGCCCACAGCGCATCGCGGCGCGACAGGCCGATCGACTGGAAGGCGTCGGCCTCGGCCAGCTTTTCCATCGCTCGGCGCGACAGGCCGGACCGCATCCACAGATCGCGCACGCTGTCATAGCCGGCGCCTCGGGCCTCGGTCAGCCGCTCGGCATCGTCCTCGCCGAACCCCTTGATGCGGTGAAGCCCGAGCCGCACCACGTGGGTGTTTCGCATGATGCCGGCCATGCTGGCATGGCGCGGCGAAATGGCGGCCGTGGTGCTGCCATCCGGCGCGCAGGGTTCCAGGTGCGAATACCAGTCCGACAGATTGACGTCGACCGGCCGCACCTCGACGCCGTGTTCGCGAGCGTCGCGGATCAGCTGCGCCGGGGCATAAAAACCCATCGGCTGGGAGTTGAGTATGGCGGCGCAGAAGACATCCGGATAATAGCATTTCAGCCAGCAGGAAACGTAGACCAGCAGCGCGAAACTGGCCGCGTGACTCTCCGGGAAGCCGTATTCGCCAAAGCCCTCGATCTGGCTGAAACAGTGTTCGGCGAACTCCCGCTCGTAACCGTTGGCAACCATGCCATCGACCATCTTGACGCGGAAGGAATGGATGGTGCCGACGCGCCGGAAGGTGGCCATGGCGCGGCGCAGCTTGTCGGCTTCGCCGGGGGCGAAATTGGCGGCGACGATGGCGATATTCATCGCCTGTTCCTGGAACAGCGGCACACCCAGCGTCTTCTTCAGCACCTGCTCCAGCTCCTGCTTGGGATAGGTGACCGGTTCCTTGCCCTGGCGCCGCCGGAGATAGGGATGCACCATGTCGCCCTGGATCGGGCCGGGCCGCACGATCGCCACCTCGATCACCAGGTCGTAGTAGCAGCGCGGCCGCAGCCGTGGCAGCATCGACATCTGGGCGCGGCTTTCGATCTGGAAGACGCCGACCGTATCGGCCCGACAGATCATGTCGTAGACGTTTTCGTCGCCATCGCCGAGCGACGCCAGGGTCTCGCTGCGACCGTAGTGCTTTTCGAGGAACTCGAAGGCCTTGCGGATGCAGCTCAGCATGCCGAGCGCGAGCACATCGACCTTGAGGATGCCGAGACATTCCAGGTCGTCCTTGTCCCACTCGACCACGGTTCGGTCTTCCATGGCGGCATTCTCGATCGGCACCACCGAGCTCAGCCGGTCGCGGGTGATCACGAAGCCGCCGACATGTTGCGACAGGTGACGCGGGAACCCGATGATCTGCGTCGCCAGGTCGAGGATCTGCATCAGGTACTTGTCATCCGGATCGAGCCCGGCGCGCTTGGCGTCGTCGGCATCGAGCTGCGCCGTCGAAGCGCCCCAGCGGGTGCCTGAAATGGCGGTGATCACGTCGTCCGACAGTTCGAACACCTTGCCCACCTCGCGCAGCGCCGAGCGCGACCGGTAGGTGATCACCGTGGCGGCGAGGCCGGCCCGCTCGCGACCGTATTTCTGGTAGATATACTGGATGACCTCCTCACGCCGCTCGTGCTCGAAATCGACGTCGATGTCGGGCGGCTCGTTGCGCTCCTCCGAAATGAAGCGCTCGAACAGGAGGTCGACCTTTTCCGGATCCACCTCGGTGATGCCGAGACAATAACAGACGGCCGAATTGGCCGCCGAGCCGCGCCCCTGGCACAGAATCTGCTGGTCGCGGGCGAAGCGCACGATATCGTAGACGGTGAGGAAATAGGGCGCGTATTCGAGCTTGCGGATCAGCGCCAGCTCATGGTCGATCGCATCGAGCACCTTGGCCGGCGCGCCATCCGGATAGCGCATCTCGAGCCCTTCCTGTGTCAGCCGTTCCAGCGTCTCCTGTGGCGGCAGCTCACTGCCGGTCGGCTCTTCGGGATACTGGTAGCGCAGCAGGTCCATGGAAAAGCCGAGCCGCGACAGCAGCCGGCCGGTCTCCGTGACGGCCCGTTCGTACCCCTTGAACAGGCGCTGCATCTCGGCCGCCGAGCGCAGGTGCCGCTCGGCATTGGGTTCGAGTTCGCGGCCGGCGGTGCGCAACGGCAGGTGCTCGCGGATGCAGGTCACCACATCCTGCAGGAAGCGCCGCCCGGGCTCGTGATAGAGCGCGTCACCAATGGCGATCAGCGGCAGGTTAAGGCGCCTGGCAAGCCGTTCGATCAGCGCCAGGAAACGCTGGTCGATGGCCGCGTAGCGCCAGGCGGCGGCAAGATAGACATGACCGGCAAAGCGCTCCGCCAGCCGCGCAAGACAGGCGGGTTCGGCAAGCGGCAGCGCCGACGGCAGCACCACCGCCATGATCAGCCCCTCGCCGTGTTCGAGCAGGTCATCGAGCCCCAGATGGCATTCGCCCTTGGGCGCCCGCCGCTTGCCGGCCGTCAGCAATTCGCACAGCCGCCCATAGGCAAGGCGATCGCGCGGCCAGACCAGAATGTCGGGCGTACCGTCGGCGAAGACCAGCCGGCAGCCCGGTGCAAAGGCCAGTCCGACCTCCTTCGCCGCCATATGCGCCCGCACCACGCCGGCCAGCGAATTGCGGTCGGTGACGCTGATGCCGGCAAGCCCGAGCCGAGCCGCCTCGTTGACCAGTTCCTCGGGATGCGAGGCACCGCGCAGGAAGGAAAAATTGCTGGTCGCGGCCAGTTCCACATAGCCGCCCTCAAGGGCTGGATCCATCATGCGAACATCCCGTGCATGAACCAGGACGGGTGGCGGGTCTCGCGCTCGAACAGCCCCTGGCGGAAGATCCAGAAGCGGTAGCCCTGATCGTCCTCGACGCGGAAATAGTCGCGGCTCAGGCCGCCGCGGCCGTCGCGCCACCATTCGCAGGCAATGCGTTCGGGCCCTTCCGAGCGGGCGATGCGGTAGAGCGCCCGACGCCAGCGAAAGCGGATCGGCGGTCCGTCCGGCACCTCGGCAACCGCCTCGACCCGTTCCGGCCGCTCGAACAGCAGCAGCGGGCGGGTGAGCACCACCGGACCGCCGGGCCTCTCGTCATCCGTCTGCCACAACAGATCCGGCTCCGGCCGGGCTCCGGCCGCGGCTTCCGGCAGCAGCCCGAAGCTGCGCTCTGGAATATGGGTGTCGGCGGCAACGAAATGCTGCACCCGGTCGGTGCCGAGCCGCGCGCCGAGCTTGTCGACCAGGCTGCCATAGGCTTCACCGCCACCGCTCTTGGCGGCAAAATCCGCCTGTTCTGTCGGCCGGTCCTCGCTCTCCAGAATATTAAGCCGGATCAGGTCGAAGCCGAACCCGGCATCGAGGTCCTCGTGGAAACCGGCGATGCGTTCGCGAAACAGCATGGTGATGCGCGGCGCCGTATAGACGGGGCTGGCCGAGCGCACGCGGATCGACACCACATGGCCGTCGACGCGAAACAGCTTGAGCTCCAGCTCGCGGGCGCCGAGCTGCCGCTCGTCGAGGCCCTTGCGCAGGTTGGCGGCAAGCTGAGTTGCCGTGCGCTCGATATCGTCGGCCAGGACGATCGGTTCGGCAAACACCCGCTCGGCGGTGAGTTCAGGCACCGGCAGGCGCGGCGAGATCGCCTCGTCCTCGCGTCCCAGCGCCTGGTCGAGACGGCGCAGCAGCGTGCTGCCGAAGCGCGCCGCCAGCGGCGCCCGCGGCAGGTCGGCGATGCAGCCGACGGTGCGCAGGCCAAGCTTGCGCAGCATGTCGAGCAGATCATTTTCAAGACGCAATCCGGCGAGCGGCAGGTCGAGCAGCGCCGCCTTGTGTTCACCCGACGCCACCACCCGGTGGTCACCGTAGCGGGCGAAGGCCCAGGCGGCACCCGGCGTGTCGGCGATCGCCGCCGAGGCGAGAAAGCCGCCTGACCTGAGCCGGCCGACGACATCGTCGAGCATGGCCTGCTCGCCACCGAACAGATGGGCGCAGCCGGAAATGTCGAGAAACAGGCCGGCACAGGCGCCGGCAATCTCGTCGGCCGGCTGTTCCAGCGCCACCAGCGGCGTGTAGCGGTCGCACCAGCCGGCGATCGCCTCGGCCAGGGCCGCATCGGCTTCCGGGTCGTGGTCGAAACTGTCGAGATCGGGTATCAGCGCCCGTGCGTCGCTCTGCGTCTGGCCGACTCGCAGGCCTGCCTGAAAGCCGGTGCCGTCGATGGCGACGAGCCGCATGGCATTCTTGATCCTGGCCATGGCGGCCAGCGGCGGTGATTCAGGACGCCCGTTTGAACGCCATGACCTGCCCCATTTGCGGCGTGCCGTCCGGTCGGTCGGCAGATGCGGCAGGGCGATCGACATGATCCTCTGGGACATGCTCGAACTGTTGTCCTTGCTGGTTCCATGCAATGGTCCAATGCCCCGTCCGTCCATTGCGGTTTCGTTCAAGCACAAGACCGAGCCGCAGCGGTCCTATGCCGGTTTCAAGATCGGGATCGGGCGCCGACGGCCGGGCTTGCACCTGCCAGCGGGTCGCCACGCCGTTCGCCTCTTCCTCGCCCCCCTGGCGCAGGATGCCGACGAGCAGGCCGTTGCCCTGGGCCTTCAACATCAGCCGGCGGGTCGCCGTCATGTCGAAGCGCGCCGGATTGCCTTTGACCTGCAGGACCACAGCCGAAAGGTCCTTGCACTTGGCCGCCTCGTCGCCCGCCCAAAGCGCCGTCTTCAGGTCCGCCGGCTGCACCATCAGAAGCCGCGCCGGGTCGAGCCCGAACATCGCCAGCCCGGCCGGAAAGAGTTGTCCGCCATCAAGCGTGCAGGCCGGATCCCGGATCCAGGCAATGCGCCCCGGCCGGCGCGTCGCGGCGGCCGTCAGCAGGCCGGCGAGAAAACCGCTGGCGGCGCCAATGTCACGGGTCAAGCCGCAGCGCACCTCGTGCAGGGCATGCAGCGGAAAGCCGTCGTCGAAGACGTCATCCATCGCCGCGATGCCGAACCGCAACAGCCCGTCGCCGTCGCCCTGAAGGCTGGCGGAGGGTGCAAAGGCGGCGTGACGTCTGTCGATACGCGCGACGGCATCCTGCAACGCCTGCAGATCCTGCCGCGCCCGATTGCCCTGCATGATGGGTCCACTTGTTCCTGTTTTGTTCTCATATTGATTCCAAAAACCCTGGCAGGAGTCAAGCGCCATCGGAAAGGGGCTCGTAGACGGTCACGGCGACGTCGGAGAGATCAGCAAGCTTTTCTTCGATGAGGCCGCCGAACCCGACTTTGCTGTCCTGGAGGTGATGCCTGCTAGTGGTCGTTAGGACTCAAACTGATGTAATTGAAGTCGTGGGTCCCGCATACGGGTGACAGACGCCGTTTTCACCGTGTTCCAAAGTAACCCGACAAATTCACCGAGCAGGAGTCGGGTTCATGAGCAGCATCTTCATGCGTGTCTCGGTTTTGGCCATTGCGCTTTGTGCGCTGGAGGCAAGTGCACAGGGTCTGAGTGCCGCAGGCGGTGAGGTGGACGTTCAGCTCGTCTTGGCCGCTGATGTGTCAGGTTCGATTGGTGCGAATCTTGCCCTTGAGCAACGCAAGGGATTTGCCGCTGCATTTCGAGAGCCAGATTTGCAGCGGGCCATATCATCCGGTCTTAACGGCAGGATCGCGGTGACGTATTTTGAGTGGTCAGGTGTAAATGACCAGAGGGTCATCGTGCCGTGGCAGGTTCTTTCTACGCCGGCGGAGGTCATGCGGTTCGCAGAAACGCTGGAATCTTCATCTCATTTCGAAGGTGGCGGCTCAACATCAGTTTCTGGCGCATTGGACTTCGCGGGACACCTCATCAAAGAAAATGGATTGACCTCACCCCGCAAGGTTGTTGACATCTCCGGTAACGGCAAAAACAACAAGGGACCAGAGGTCAAAACTGCTCTTGAAGTTTTGCTCGACAATGGTGTTACAGTAAACGGGCTGGTGTTGCCTGCTGCCGATGATGGTCCCTACGGTAGGTTGTTTGCTCGCTTAGAAGGCCCGATAATCGACTACTATAGGGACCATGTGATTGGCGGCCCCGGTGCTTTCGCGATTGAGGTTGGTGTGGACCAGGGATTGACGGACGCGATACTGCGGAAGTTGGTTCTGGAGATTGCGTGGGCCGGATCAGGAGGTGGCGAGCGGTGACGGAGGCTTTGCCGTCAGACAGAGACCAAATCATCGCCTTGATCGAAGAAGAGACTGCGGCGTGGCTCAGGTGCGATCTCGCGGGATGGGCAGCCTGTTGGGTTCACAGCGATCGGGCACAAAACATCAACGCCCGGCCATCGATTGGTGCTCGCCAGTTGGTGGGTTTCGAAAGCATCCGAGAGCATGTTGCCGCCAGGATGGATTTAATTGCTGGCTGTGACCTGGCGCCTGAAGCGGTGCAAAGGGAAGATTGGCAGATTTCAATAGGCTCCGATATGGCGTGGGTGACGTTCAATCAAGTGACACCGCTTGATTTTCCCACCGAAGCTGCACGGGGTCGCCACAATCAGATGCGGATCTTGGAAAAAGCGGCGGGGCAATGGAAGATTGTTGCAATCTTTCACATTCCAAACCGGATCGGCTACTACGATTCACCTTGGGTCCGTGTTGACCGCCATGCGCAGATCGTGGAGATGGGAGCGGGCGCCGAGGAAGCACTTCGAAACCACAAGGCATTGAAGGTCGTAGGTCAGCGCGTGACTGCAAAGTTGCCGAATGACAATCGCAAGCTCAGAGACGTCCTAAGCGAAGCAACCGATCTGATCGACAGGCGCATTGGTCGCAATCCAGTTCCGCTTATTTTTAACAACTCTGATAATCTGTCGATCTCGCGCTGTTGGGTATCAATTGCCGATATGATGATCGTGATCCTGCTTGATGACGAGCAGTTGATGGACCGATCCATTGACAAAGCCGGCGCACTCTACCGGCTAACGTCGACCCAAATGAAGGTTGCCCAGTTGATCGCTCGCGGCAACGACCTTACCAAAGTTGCCGAGCTGCTCGGTGTCAGGCCGAACACAGTTCGCACGCATGTGAAGCGTATGTTCGAGCGTGTGGGGGTCAGCAGTCAACCAGCACTGATGCGAGCGCTGTTGAGCACCGAGCCTCCCAAACTCTAGAGGCCATTCCTATGGCTTCTGGCGCAATCCGCCATAGAAATCCGAACATGGGAAGTCCGCTAAGGGTTCAAAGCAGACTTTGGTGCATAATTTGAAGTTATGCACCACGCGCCATGGTGGTGCACATTCATAACGAATTTGCTATCGACGGCGCTGACTACGGCACCACGACCCGGTCCCCGTATCTAGAGAAACTGCAACCTCTAAGGCTGCGGTTCGCCCGGCTCATCCTCGTTCTCCGCCTTCAGCGATTTCAGCTTGGCGAAGACGGCGTCGGCGTCGATTTCGTCTTCTTCCTTCTTGGGTGCCGGCGGCGTGGTCATGTCGAGCGAGAAGCCCTCGGTCTCCTTGGCCGGCAGCAGGGTCTCGTCTTCGCGCTGCAGCACTTCGGATGGGCGGTCCTTGGCGGCCTTTTCGACTTCGATGTCGAGGTCGATCTGGGTGCACAGGCCCAGCGTCACCGGATCGAGCGGCGTCAGGTTGGCGGAATTCCAGTGAGTGCGATCGCGGATCTGTTCGATGGTCGACTTGGTCGTACCGACCAGCCGCGAGATCTGGGCGTCGCGCAGTTCCGGATGGTTGCGCACCAGCCACAGGATGGCGTTCGGCCGGTCCTGGCGTTTCGACACCGGCGTGTAGCGCGGGCCCTTGCGCTTCAGCTCGGGCACATGGACTTTCGGGTTCGACAGTTTCAGCTTGTGGCTCGGATCGCCTTCGCCCTTGGCAATCTCGTCGCGCGTCAGCTGGCCGGTCTGGATCGGATCAAGACCCTTGATGCCTTGCGCCGACTCGCCATCGGCGATCGCTTTGACCTCCAGCGTGTGCAGTTTGCAGAACTGGGCGATCTGTTCGAAGCTGAGCGCCGTGTTGTCGACCAGCCAGACGGCGGTGGCTTTCGGCATGAGAAGTGTCGTGGCCATTGGATAAAGGTCTCCTGTCCGCCCGCTCCGGAGCGCGGGCCGTGGGTATCACCACTTATTTCCGGGAATTGCGCACAGCATATAGCGCCGTTGCCAAACAAATGCAACGAAATCGAACGGGATGAAATCGGGCCACTCCCGATTGCGCTCGATCAAGGATTCGGTCCAGGGTGAGCTTATGATCGGCCAGGACCCATTCAGACCCAAGGTCTAATTGCCCGGAGCAAAAAAGCCGCTATTAATGGCGCAGTTTTGGACCGGAGGGGACCGACCGGACAACAGCTACCGCGTCGGGTCGCCAGCTAAGGAGGAATGCATGACCGCGAAGACATACAAGGTGCTCAAGGCCGCCAGGGAGCGCACCCTGATCGACAACGATACCTATCTCGACTGGTATCGGGAAAGCACCCGTAGTCCGGTGAAGTTCTGGAGAAAGCACGGCAAGCGGATCGACTGGTTCAAACCCTATACCAAGGTCAAGAACACCTCCTTCGACGGCAAGGTATCGATAAAATGGTTCGAGGACGGCGTCACCAACGTCTCCTACAATTGCATTGACCGGCACCTGAAGACGCGCGGCGACCAGACGGCGATCATCTGGGAAGGCGATCACCCTTACGACGACAAGAAGATCAGCTACAACGAGCTCTACGAAAAAGTCTGCCGGCTCGCCAATGCGATGAAGAAGCACGGCGTCAAGAAGGGCGACCGGGTCACCATCTACATGCCGATGATCGTCGAGGCAGCCTATGCCATGCTGGCATGCACCCGCATCGGCGCCATCCACTCCATCGTCTTCGGCGGGTTTTCTCCCGACGCGCTGGCGGGCCGCATCATCGATTGCAACTCCGACTTCGTCATCACAGCCGACGAAGGCCTGCGCGGCGGCCGCACGATCCCGCTCAAGGACAACACCGACAAGGCGATCGAGATCGCCAAGAAGAAGCGCGTCAAGGTCAGAAACGTGTTCGTGGTGCGCCGCACCGGCGGCAAG
>CAXFYD010000229.1:0-29773 GCA_964006365.1 Trididemnum miniatum | reverse complement strand
TAACATCCAGTGGGGGCAATTTCCCCATTTTCCTCAATTTCTGCCTTTTTCTGGGATAATTGAGCAATTGCTTTCTGAATACGCTCTATTCTAAGGGTTATTTCCCGTTCACTTTCTTTTTTCGCCATTTTATTCTTCAACTGGGGAGGTACAAGTGCGATGGATCTGTTATATTTGTTCTCTAGTCTAGCAAGAGAACTATTGGATGAATAATATTTTACCCCAAGTTGAAGAATTAATCTCTATAGCAATCAGGAATGATATGTGAGAAAAGCATATTTCCGACCCTACCGGCACAATCGGTACTTTACGAAATTTTTTGTCCATGGCCAAGTGAATGCGATCGCCAGCTCAAATAAATGCGATCGCCAGCTCAAATAAATGCGATCGCCAGCTCAAATAAATGCGATCGCCAGCTCAAATAAATGCGATCGCCAATTCAAATAAATGCGATCGCCAATTCAAATAAATGCGATCGCCAATTCAAATAAATGCGATCGCCAATTCAAATAAATGCGATCGCCAATTCAAATAAATGCGATCGCCAATTCAAATAAATGCGATCGCCAATTCAAATAAATGCGATCGCCAATTCAAATAAATGCGATCGCCAATTCAAATAAATGCGATCGCCAATTCAAATAAATGCGATCGCTGCAGGCTCACTTTTGAAAACAGATGATAATCAAAGATATTTTATAAGAAAGAGCCATACATTTTTAGTTTTTGAAAAAAGAACTTTTCTTGACTAATTGTCCACTCAAACAACCATTTAACTATCCTAAAATTTTGGCAAATATTCCAATACTTGCGTAACATTTCTTTTCCTTGTAACCACACATCTTCAATTGGGTTTTGTTCTGGAGCATTTGGAGCTAACCTAATACATCTTATTAACCATTCTTCTTCTGTTTTTCCTTGATTAAGTTTCTCTAAATATTCTCTGAATTCTTTACTATGATGATATGAAGCTCCATCCCAGATAATTAATATTTGTTTTTTTCTATTTTCCTCTATCAAATAGTTTACAAATTTTATTGTATTCTCTGTATTTCCCTGTGGATATCCTTTTACAATTACTTTGCCCGTTCGGTAATTCATTGCTCCATAATAAGTTTGTCTTTTTTTCTCATTTTTAATTGGTATTTCAATTCTACTATCTGTTTTTCCCCACACATACCCGCAAATATCACCCCAGATTAAATGGCATTCATCCAAGAAAAATATGAGCAATTTTTCTGATTCAATTTCCTTTCTATGTTTTTCTAAAAGCTCTTCAATCTCTTTTTTTTTTGCTGTTATTTCTTCTGGTTTTTTATCAGGATTCTTCTTCTGTGATTTTTTCCAAGAAACCCCTGCTTCATGAAACAGCTGATAGTAGCTAGATTTGGCAGCAAATGTCACTCCAAAATTTTCAGCAACATAATATTCTAGTTCGTTTAGATTCCAGGTTTTATTATTTTTTAACCAGGTGATAACTTTTGTTTTTTCGGATGGACTTAAATATCCTTGTGAGCCTTTATGAGCTAGCTTAATACCCTCCACTCCATTCATTATAAATGCTTGTTTCCATTTGCTTATGAATCCAGAGCATACTTTCAACACTTTCATGATTTTTCTATGTGGATAACCTCGCAAGGTCATGCTTACTGCTAGTGCTCGTTTCAATTCTCTTGAGTCAGGATTGGACTCAATAAAGGCATCTAATTCTTCCATCAAGCGTACAATTCACTACTATCTCAGTTTCTCACATATCATTCCTGATTGCTATAGTTAGCTAAATAAATTTTACTCATTGTTTGTCTTGCTCCCAGGGCAATAATTAGAGAGAAGCAAGACTATTTTGACTGTTGTAATCTCAGTCTTAGATTAAGCCCAACTGAGAGAGAATTCCTTGATTGGTTATTAACTCGGTTAAAATACCGGTGAGAAAACCTGTCATGGCCAGACGACCGTTCCAGTTTTCTCTTTGTTGGTGAAACCGAATTGTGCTTTCTTTTCTTGGTTTTCCACGATCTAAAATCAACAAGAGTGTGAATTATTGGAAATAAATTTTACTCAACTGAGAGATAATCCCTTCACCAGTGATTATCTCGGTGAGAACGCCGATGAGAAAACCTGTCATGGCCAAACGACCGTTCCAGTTTTCTGCCAATCTAGTGAAACCGAATACTGCTTTTTTTTCTTGGTTTTCCATGATTTAAAATCTTCCTTTCCTTGCTTGTGTGAATTATTGGAAATAAATTTTACTCAACTGAGAGATAATTCCTTCACCAGTGATTATCTCGGTGAGAACGCCGATGAGAAAACCTGTCATGGCCAGACGACCGTTCCAGTTTTCTGCCAATCTAGTGAAACCGAATACTGCTTTCTTTTCTTGGTTTTCCATGTCTCCAATCTTCCTTGTGTCAACTATTGTCTAACGAAATAAATTTTACTGATTGTTTGTCTTGCTCCTATGGCAATAATTAGAGAGGAGCAAGACTATTTTTACTGTTGTAACCTCGGTCTTAGATTAAGCCCAACTGAGAGAGAATCCCTTGACCGGTGAGTAACTCAGTCATAATCCCGATGAGGAAACCTAACATGGCCAGACGACCGTTCCAGTTTTCTGCAAAGCTGGTGAAACCGAATTGTGCTTTCTTTTCTTGGTTTTCCATGATTTAAAATCTTCCTTTCCTTGTGTGAATTATTGGAAATAAATTTTACTCAACTGAGAGATAATCCCTTCACCAGTGATTATCTCGGTGAGAACGCCGATGAGAAAACCTGTCATGGCCAAACGACCGTTCCAGTTTTCTGCCAATCTAGTGAAACCGAATACTGCTTTCTTTTCTTGGTTTTCCATGTCTCCAATCTTCCTTGTGTCAACTATTGTCTAACGAAATAAATTTTACTGATTGTTTGTCTTGCTCCTATGGCAATAATTAGAGAGGAGCAAGACTATTTTTACTGTTGTAACCTCGGTCTTAGATTAAGCCCAACTGAGAGAGAATCCCTTGACCGGTGAGTAACTCAGTCATAATCCCGATGAGGAAACCTAACATGGCCAGACGACCGTTCCAGTTTTCTGCAAAGCTGGTGAAACCGAATTGTGCTTTCTTTTCTTGGTTTTCCATGATTGAAAATCTTCCTTTCCTTGTGTGAATTATTGGAAATAAATTTTACTCAACTGAGAGATAATCCCTTCACCAGTGATTATCTCGGTGAGAACGCCGATGAGAAAACCTGTCATGGCCAAACGACCGTTCCAGTTTTCTGCCAATCTAGTGAAACCGAATACTGCTTTCTTTTCTTGGTTTTCCATGATTGAAAATCTTCCTTTCCTTGTGTGAATTATTGGAAATAAATTTTACTCAACTGAGAGATAATCCCTTCACCAGTGATTATCTCGGTGAGAACGCCGATGAGAAAACCTGTCATGGCCAGACGACCGTTCCAATTTTCTGCAAATCTAGTGAAACCGAATACTGCTTTCTTTTCTTGGTTTTCCATGTCTCCAATCTTCCTTGTGTCAACTATTGTCTAACGAAATAAATTTTACTGATTGTTTGTCTTGCTCCTATGGCAATAATTAGAAAGGAGCAACACTATTTTTACTGTTGTAATCTCAGCCTTAGATTAAGCCCAACTGAGAGAGAATCCCTTGACCGGTGAGCAACTCGGTCAGAACACCGATGAGGAAACCTACCATGGCCAGACGACCGTTCCAGTTTTCTCTTTGTTGGTGAAACCGAATTGTGCTTTCTTTTCTTGGTTTTCCATGATCTAAAATCTTCCTTGTGTCAACCCTATGTAACAAAATGTAACAAATATTTTCCAAGTTGGCAACATTTCTTAATATTTTTTTGTCAGCATTTCTTGATTTTTGGCTGTAAGTCCCGCTGTGAAAGAACTCAAGCCCGAAAAAAAGATTTGCTAGTTCGCTCTTACTACAAACGTAATAACATAGAAGGGAGAAGAGCTGGGATAGAGATATGGCGATCGAATCGGAAACTTTAGAATTACTGGAATGGCAACGACTGTGTGGCTATCTATCTACTTTCGCTGCTACCAAACTGGGGGCGATCGCCTCTCGTCAGCTCAAAATTCCCAGTACGAAGGAGGAAAGTTGTCAACTTCTTTCCCAAACGGAGGAAATTTACAATCTGGAAGCTGGGATAGATTCCGGTTGGACTTTTACGGGAATTGAAGATATTGGGGCTTCTCTAGAACGAGCGGAACTGGGTGGAATGCTCGCGGGAGAGGAACTGCTGGCCATCGCTACTACTTTGGCGGGGGTGAGGCGGTTGCGCAGGGTTATCGACGGGGAAGAAAAGGAAAATCTCCCTACTCTTCAGGAACTGGTGGCTCAAGTGCGCACCTATCCGGAGTTAGAGCGGGAAATACATCGCTGTATTGAGGACGATGGTAATATAGCAGAACGAGCGAGCGAAAAACTGAGCAATATTCGCAGTCAACTCAAGCAAGTGCGCAGGAAAATCCAACAAACTCTCCAGGGGATTATGCAGCGACAGGGTAACGCCCTGCAAGAGTTAACTATTACTCAAAGAAGCGATCGCTTTGTTTTACCGGTGAAAGCGCCTCAAAAAGCGGAGATTCCTGGCATTCTCCACGATACTTCCAGCACGGGAGCTACTTTATATATCGAACCGAGGCAAATTGTAGAATTGGGCAACAAGCTGAAGCAATACCGCCGTCAGGAAAAAACAGAAGAAGAAGCAATTTTCCAAAGGTTGACGGCGCAAATAGGGTCAGTACAGGAAGATTTAGAAAGGGTATTAGCTGTAGCGACAGCTTTGGATTTAGCTACGGCCAAAGCGAGCTATAGTTGGTGGTTGGGAGCCAATCGCCCTCGGTTTATAGATTTGGAAGGGGAAGAAACTATTACTTTGCGACAACTGCGCCATCCTCTTTTAGTGTGGCAGCAAAAGCACGAGGAAGGAACGGAAGTAGTCCCGATTAATTTGCTGATAGAACCGAAGATTCGAGTGGTAGCTATTACGGGACCGAATACGGGAGGCAAAACGGTTACTCTGAAAACTTTCGGTTTAGCTGCTTTAATGGCCAAAGCAGGTATATTTGTTCCGGCGAAGGAACCGGTGGAGTTGCCTTGGTTTGATTTAGTGTTGGCAGATATTGGGGACGAACAGTCTTTACAACAGAGTTTATCTACTTTCTCCGGTCACGTTCGTCGCATTGGCAGAATTATGACTGCTTTGGATGGAAGTTTAACCTCTTTGGTGTTGTTGGATGAAGTAGGAGCGGGAACTGACCCAGCGGAAGGAAGCGCTTTGGCCGTCGCCCTGTTGAAAGAATTAGCCCAGGGAGCTAGATTAACTATCGCCACCACTCACTACGGAGAACTAAAAGCCCTCAAATACCAAGACGATCGCTTTGAAAATGCTTCGGTGGAGTTCGACGATCGCACCCTGAAACCCACCTACCGTCTGCTTTGGGGTATTCCGGGTCGTTCCAACGCCCTGACCATTGCTAGAAGATTGGGTTTGGATGCCACGATTGTAGAGGAAGCGCAAAAGCTGGTGGGAGGTTATGGAGAGGAAGTTAATGAAGTGATTGCCCAGTTGGAAGTGCAGCGACGAGAACAGGAAAGTAAAGCTAAGGAAGCGGGAAAATTGCTGCAAGAAACGGAGCGTTTCTATACTGAGGTTTCTGAGAAAGCATCTTCTTTACAAGAGAGGGAGCGCAATTTAAGATTATCTCAAGAGAAAGCAGTACAAGAGGCGATCGCCGCAGCCAAAGCAGAAATAGCCACAGTAATTAGGGAATTGCAACAAGGTTCCCCAACTGCACAGAAAGCGCAAAAAGCCACCGCCGCCTTAAAGAAAATTGCTGAAAAGCATTTACCAGAGCCAGAGAAACCCAAACCCCTTCCTCCCAACTATCAGCCTCAAGTGGGGGAAAAGGTGCGAGTTCCCAGGTTAAATCAAACAGCAGAAATAATTAGTATTGGGGATCGGTCAGGACAGTTAACGGTGCGTTTCGGGATGGCGAAAATGTCTGTTCTGTTGACTGATATTGAGTCTTTAGATGGGAAAAAAGTAGAAGTTGCGCCGAAGAAACAACAGAAAGTTGCGGTGGCTGCAGCACCTAAAGGAGAGAAAAAGACTGTTCCTACAGTGCGTACTTCCCAGAATACGATAGATTTGAGGGGGAGTCGAGTGGCGGATGGGGAAATGGTGGTGGATAGGGCGATCGCTCAGGGTAGTGCGGAAGGTGCTGCGGTGTTGTGGATCATTCACGGTAAGGGAACGGGAAAATTGCGTCAGGGAGTTCATGAGTTTCTGAAGCAACATCGTCAGGTGGAGCGTTTTGAGTTGGCGGGAGATAAGGATGGGGGTTCGGGGGTTACAGTTGTTTATTTGAAGTAGTTGTTGGTTGTTGGTTGTTGGTTGTTGGTTGTTTGTTGTTGGTTGTTTGTTGTTTGTTTTTTTTATTACTAAATAGCAATATAGGCATAAAAGCCTTTTCGTAGGGTGGGCATTGCCCACCACACCCGTTAAGTTGTTGATTGTTTGTTGTTTGTTTTCTGATTACTAAATAGCAATTTTAGCTAGTAGGTTGTGGGATTTTTCTTGCTCCCCCCAAATGAGAGGGGGGCTGGGGGGGTTCGAACTCTAAAGCATCTGCCAATAACTTATAAATACTATTGTATTTGTAGATAGCGAAACTCAAAATAAATAGCTTTAACTGTTGGGTTTCGTAACCTCAACCCAACCTACGATTTAATCAGATCATGTTCTATTCTCTTCCACATCCCTAAGCCTTTTCGTAGGGTGAGCATTGCCCACCACACCGGTTAATAGTTGAGAACATCGCTTTAGTAATATGGAATCTGAAAAAAAATGTTACAGATATAATTGGCTCTGATTTCAGCCAATTCGCCGGGTTTCTCTTATTATTTTCAAGATTAATGCTAAAATTTTGGAAAGAAACCGGGTTTCTCAACCTAGGGACTTTTTCTTCTCCCCCCCTGTTTCCCCCCCACTGGGGGGGACCGAAGGGGGGGAGGGGGCTGGGGGGGTTCGAACTCTAAAGCATCTGCCAATAACTTATAAATACTATTGTATTTGTAGATAGCGAAACTCAAAACAAATATCTTTAACTGTTGGGTTTCGTAACCTCAACCCAACCTACGATTTAATCAGATCATGTTCTATTCTTTTCCACATCCCTAAGTTTGGTTTAACTGTGCTTTGATACAATCGAGTACTTTTATCTCCCAATGGGGGTCGTTGGGAGAAATGACTTTTTGATTGGGTCTAGCGTATCGCCGATCCATATAAGCATAAAAAGCTTGTTGGTCATCACGATTATCTAGCATGTAACGTTTTAATGCTTGGTTTGTCATGGTGGTATAGTCTACTTTGCTCATAGTTAAATTTTCATTTCCTCTTCGTAGGTGTTTAAATTATATCAAATACGAAAATGTTGGCTACAAACCTACCCCCTAAATCCCCCTTCGATCCCCCCTCGATCCCCCCTTAATAAGGGGGGCAGGGGGACTTTTAAGAATGATTAATGTTGAAACTTTGGAATATTCCCGGTTTCTCAACCTAGGAAATACGCTCAATCTCGTAGATGTTTAAATTAGGTGCATGGGGAAATCCTTGTTGTTTACTAATCTTATTCCATTTAGCTGCTTCTTTTTGATTTACAGGAACACCACAATCGCCGATGGAATAAATTCCAGCCAAATTATTAGATGCTACCCCATATCCTTGTTGAGCTGATTTTAAATACCATTTAACTGCTTCAGCACCATTCTTATCAACTCCTAATCCCAAATGATAGATGTTAGCAACAACGCACTGGGCTTCAGGGTTACCTTGTTGGGCTAATGGCTTTAATAATTTGAGCGCAGTTGTATAATTTCCAGACCAAAACAAATCGAGACCATTTTGCAATTCATTCATATTTACTTTCCTTTTAACTTGAGAGATAGCAAAGATTAAACTTATTCATTTCCTGGGATATTGGGGTCGTCAGATTGTAACTGTTCGGGAGTATGAGTTGGATTGGGATTGGGAGGATTATTCATCTTAATGAATAAGCTTAGAAATGTTATTGTGCTGATAATAAATGCTATAATTGCCATTCCATAACCAAAACTTATTTGAGTTTGCAGTTTCTCTCTTGCTAACTCTAGCTTGGTCTTTATTAATAACTTATTTGGTGAGTTTTCCAGTTCTTCAAGTGCTTGCAATACTTCTGTCGCTGATTGATAGCGATCGCGCCAATTACGCTTGACCATTGTAGAGATAATATAACCTAAACCCTCACTAACATTTACTTTATCTTGCCAGATTAATTCTCTATTATAATTAAAAGGTTTTTCTAGTTCATGAGGATTTAGTCCAGTCAGAGCTTGAATAGCTGTTATTCCTAAAGCGTAAATATCACTTGTAAAGTTAGGGAAACCTTCTATTTGCTCAATTGGCATATATCCTGGAGTACCAATTATAATAGCCTGGGATTTAATTGTTGAATCAAATTCTGATTTTGCTACCCCAAAATCAATTAAAAATAATTTACCATCTTTAGAATTTTTAATTAAATTAGAAGGTTGGATATCTCTGTGAATAACACGATTTTTATGAATAAATTGGAGTATTTCCAAAACATCATTCAAAATACTAATTACATAGGATTCGCTCAACTGCTTCTCTTGTCTTAATTCTTGACTTAGAGCGTTTCCATCGATGTATTCTGTCACTAAATATAAATCACCATCTTCTTCAAAATAATCCATAAATTTGGGTATTTGAGAATGCTTACGTAGTTTTATTAAAATTTCGCATTGTTGCTTAAATAAACGTTTAGTTTCTAAGTATATAGCTTCATCAAGTGGCTCTAACTTTTTTATAACACACAAATTGTCTAAAATCTTCACGTCTCTAGCCAAATAAGTTATACTAAATCCTCCTCTACCTAATTCTCTTAGAATCTCATATCTTCCACCAACTAATTTTAGTTTTCCTTCTATTTCTTCCAGTGTACGCTTTGCTAGAGAATTTTCAGACTCAATAGAAAGTACATGTTCAAATTGCTTCCTTGCCTTTGTCCATTCTTTTTCGTCCATCAATTGATTTCCATAATTGAGGAGAGAAGCAACATATTTTGTTTTTATTCCGGTTGGATCTACTTTAAAAGCTCGGTTATAAAATCCTACTGCTTTATTAAACTCAAAAAGTTTATTATATTCATCTGCTAGAGCAAATAAAGTATTAAAATGATTGGGATTGGTTTCTAAAACTTGTTGGTATAGCTGTAGTTTATACTTGGAAATACCTTCTTCTTGAGGAAAATTATTTGCAGCTTCATAAAGATGATTGGCTATTAAATCGATTTTTTCTAATTGCCATATTTCTCTGTGCAACGAATAACTTTTAACTAACCAACTAAGAACTAATTCAACTTTTACCTTATTCTCAATATTAATAATCCCCCATTCTACTAATGTATCTTTTGCTCTCACCAATTGTTCTGTTAGAACAACACCATATTCTTCTAGAAGCTGTGATGGTTCGTCAAACAAAGTATCGCCTTTGTCCTTAGCCCTTGCTTCGGCTTCCGCTGCTGCCAACAAAACCACTCGTTCTGGAATAGGTAAACCATCTCTAAACCAAACTAAACCAGCTTCGGCATTTTCCATTGCTCTATCTACAATATTCTCTACATCTTCCCTTGTTACCTTAAAATTCTCCTCCACTTGTGCTTGAATAAAAATAACAAAGCAGATAACTTGAGTAAAATAAGGATGACCTGCGGATAATTCTAAAATAGCTGCAATTGCATCCTCAGTATAATCCAAAATACCTGCAGCAGGCTGAGTAATTAGCCGTTTAGCACTTGCTTCATCTAGCAAGCCAATTTCTTGATAAGGCGCATCTTTAAACAGGCCCAGCAAATGAGATAAATCTTCCAGTCTCCTACCGATAACAGGAATTAAAAATAGTTTCTCTTCACGATAAATTAAACTAGATAAATATTGAAAAAACCCACCTCCATCCACATCAATACTGGTGTCACTGAGAACATCAAACTCATCAATGAGCAGCACCAACTTCTTATCCCCCAAAATCCTATAAACTTGAGGTAAAAACTTTTGTGCAAAACAATCTATATCTCCTGCCAAATCCTCAACTGAAGGCGCACTTAAAGAAACAAGCTCCCCTCTCTCTTCAAGAGATTTACCTAAAAGCTCCCCCCTTATTAAGGGGGGTTGGGGGGGATCCTCCCCGCTTATCAAGGGGGTATCTACCGACTGAGACCGAAGAGAACCCACAATTTTAACAATAGCACCCCCAAGCTGATGCAGTATATTACTGAGAGCCAATCTACTTTTATTCTGCAAATCGAAGAAAACAAAAACAAACTCATCTCCACCAACAAAATTAGGAATTTGTTTGAGAACAGAAGACTTCCCAATGCGTCGCTGACCTTGAAGTAAAATTACCTTGGTATCTTGTCTGAGACTATCTGCAACAGTCTGGAACAAACTTTCCCGACCAAAAAACAATTCTGGTTCGTGAATAGGACGACCGACAATATAATTATTTTTCCGTCTGTTAGAAGATATCATGTTTAACCAGGAAGCAAACCTTGTGGCAAAGCAGCCACTATATTACCAATCCATTTCAGACTGGTGGGAACTACATCTCTATGTTGCCACAAATAGCGAATGGAACCAGCGACCTGTTCTGCTTGCTTGTGACTCATCAGTCTCAGAAACACCTTCTGTCTTCCTTCTAATTCTAGATTATTGCTCTTATTAATTTGTTGCAAAGTCCACCACTCCATCAAAGAAGAAGCAAAAGTATAAATTTTTTTCTTTTCTCCCTCTGTACTTATAATAACCCCTCGCCTTGCCAAATCTTCCAATTCCCGCTGGTGCTGACTGAAAATTAAATCCATATCCCCCAACTGATACTCTTGATTTTGCCAACGACCTTTCAAAGCTAACAGAGCAATGAGAATTAAAAGAGTTTGCTCCTCTTCGTTACATAATTGCCAAGTTTGCTGGAACAAATGCTCGGTCCTAGCTAAAAAATCTGCAACAAATTGCTCCGGGTCGGGAGTTTGTCCCGCTTGCAATTGGTTGGAGAGTAAAAATCCTGCATTTTGTAACAGAGCAGGATTTCCCCCAGCAATTTTATCGATCGCCTGTCGCAATTCCTCCGTCATGGAAATCCCTTCCCAGAAACTATCTACCTCCTTAGGTGTAAATAGCTTTAAAGGTTCGTAGTAATATTGGTTGTACCAGGGGGACTGACCGGGAATGAGAGAAGGACCCAGTTCGTTCAGAGGACGCAAGGAACTTACTACCATAGAGAGGTGGTAACTCTGAGGAGAATTAGGATTATTATTGGCTAAATAACGACATTGAAATAAGAAGTTCTTCATTTCTACTTCTGTATATTCTTGATGAGGACGAAGAGCAACATCATGATATTTCTCGGGCAAACGGAAACCGCCCCCCCTGTTTCCCCCCCACTGGGGGGGACCGAAGGGGGGGAGCGGATGAAGTTGACGCGGCACTTCGACTACGCGGTCCCTGAGCGCTTGCCCTGCAGTTCGACTCCGCGGTCCCTGAGCGTAGCCGAAGGGCACTGGCCGCGTAGTCGAAGGGTAGCCGAAGGGCAGTGACCACGGATTTATCCGCCGTGAAATTGATAACTATATCCATCTTTGCGATGAATAGCTTGACAGTACTTATAGCTAATTCCTGAAACTTTTCCAAATGAGTAGTAATATCAAAAGAACCAGTTTTTCTCGTTGCTATTCTACCTACATAAGTACCTATTTTTTTACCCTTAGTTACGACAGCTTTTACAATATCTCCTGTCTGGAAACCTTTGTGAATCTTTTTTTGAGAGCAATGAAGTCTTGGGAACCCAAATTTGTCTGTTCTACAAATTTGTCTGGTTCCATGCCCCTTAGCTGTTATCAATAAGGGCTGATAATCTTCAATGTATAACGTATCAACCTTGCCGACATTTGCAGCATCCAGCCAATGAGTTTTTGGTAGGTTTTGGCGGCAACGATTGTATTTAGTTAAACCGCCCGAACCAACTTCAACTGGGAGTCCAATTAATTTTAGTTCATCGTATAACTTCCACCGAGTTGCATTGACTGCCGCTGCATCAGCTAAAGGTTTTTTAGCTTGAGATAAAATACGCCTCAGGATGCTCGGTTTGCTTGATAGAAACTCTTCTATTTCAAGATTCCCTTTGGCTTGATTACAATCGTGGCAAGCAATCGCTAGATTGGAGACTCGATCTGAACCTCCCTTTGATTTTGGCTTAATATGCTCAATCTCTAGTCTAGTGTTGTTTGCCCCACAATAGGCACAAGTTCTATTCCATTTTTCTAAAAGATATTCTCGCAACTCATAGCCATATAAAGTTCCTTGTTGGTATTCGATTTCTGAGATTTCAGGGTTTAACATTTTTTGAGTATCAAACCTGACTAGTTCTTGCGAAATACCGGTTACTGGACAAAATTTAATTAGTTTCTTGACCCAAGTTAAAATATTATGAATTCGTGACATTAGACTAGGGGGCAACCAACCTTTGGGGCGAGTCCTATTTAAAAATCTGGGCTGACGATACCGAGTTTTACGGTTACGACGAGAGCGCCTAAGTTGTCTCCTAGATGTTAAAGCTTCTCTGATCTGGAAACCTCTATGGGTTAATTCAGCCCCCCAAACAACCCTGGAGCCTTGGACAATTGCAAGTCCTGTTGTCTTAGCACCTGGATCTATTTTAAGTTGATGCTCATGAGTTACGCAATTAGACACCTCCAAGTCTTTGATAATGATGGTAAATGGATATCTTCTAAGCACTTTTGCTCTTCCAGATTTCAGCAATTTTCTTGCTTTGGCAGGATGACATGGGTCTAGTGGTTCTCGGTTTTTATCTAGTACAAATACACGCATAATGTGAATACTCCTATTGCTAGGGTTGGTTCGCGAATTCAATGTTGATCGAGCTTTTTGGGCTTATAGCACTGTCTTACCCCTCGTAGAACTGTTTAACTATAAGCGACAGGGCCATGAACTAGCGACGCATTCGTGGGTGTCATCACTCAAAAAACGTAGTCTCCTCTAAAGAAGACTTAGACTGGTCAGCTATCCTAGGAAGAAGGCACGAAGCCCCGCCTCTTCAGAGCGGGGTGCTGACAGTCATCTAAGAGTAAAAGCAAATATCGATTAGTTCTTCCTATCTGTTCTAATACTTGTTCCAAGTCATCGTTAGTTATTTCTGTTTTTTTCTCTAATGACTCCAGGTGAGACTTAAAATAAGGTTCCCCATGGAGTTGTTTCCGCAAATCTTTCAATACTTTGCGCCAAAACTCAGACCTTTTAAAAGGACGAATATCCAAACAACTGAAATAAATAATAATGGCATCCGTTGAATCGTATCCCTGTGACTGCCAAAACTCCGGATGAGTGAAAAGCTGAAGGAAAGATGATTTACCCAAACCGGAACCACCCCAAACAGCAAAATTGCTGCGGTTTTGAATTTGGGCAAATGCAGCTAAAATGGCATATCTGCGCCCAATAAATTGTTTTGGGGCAACTGGCTGACCTGGGAAAAAACAAGGATACTCCACCATGACGGAAAGATATCATTTACTAATTATATAATATAGCAATTAAAAGGGGCGATCTCCAAGCGATCGCTAAGTTTGATTTGTTTGATTTAACTGTATATGTAGAAAGTCAATCGTGGGGTAGCCCTCTGGGCTGCCTAAGAGAGTAACGAAACCCTTCGACTACGCGGTCCCTGCACAACTTGGTGCTGTTGGGCGTTGCCCAGAGGGTCACCGAAGGGTTTCGCTATCGCTCAACCCAACCTACAATTGCTGTTAGGATTGAAATGGCTTTCATTCATTTGTTTGCAAGAAATAGCGTTGCGGTGCAGATTCCGTGAAGAGTACAGAGGTCGTCAGTTTTGAGGGCGCGACCCTGATAGGGGAGAAAGCTATCCTGTTGCAGGCCATCGGTGTAGCGGGCGATCGCATTAGCAATGGTACGTTTGGGGCTGCGGGTATGGCTGCGGATTTCGTCCGGACTGAGACCCTTTTGGTGAAGAGCGATAATGGTGTGAATCTTGCCTTTAGGGATAGTAGGTTCGGTCAAAAAACGATAGGGACGCATGAGATAGTGAGGCATGGACTGGTGGCTGGCCATGCGTTTGAGAGTCAGTCCGACGCGGGCGGTGGGGATGATATTGCGGTCATCTGGAAAGGACAAAGGATGCAGGTGCAGGGGGCTAGTTATGTCGGTAACGCTGCGAGTACCGATGGTTCCGTCCAGGTCGGCCATGGTGGCGTAACCGGTATGGCTCAAAAGATGGTCTACGCAAAGGGAACTACCATTAACCAGGCTACCATCCGGTTTGGAGAGAGTGCGAATGAGGATGCCGCCAAAAGCATCGGGGTCAGCGCCGAAAGTGATATCCAGACCCTTGAAACTGCCGCTTCGGTAACTGCCACCCTCCCGGTGAAAGTACCAGCGTCCGGTGGTTTTTTGCCTGGGGTCGCAGTGGGCAAAGGGGTCCGGATGTTCGGCGCTGTGATAGTAACATTCAACTTCCACCAACCTGTGAGCATCGCCGTTGACCATCAGTTCTGTCTCGTTGAGTAAGTGGGTTGCGATGTTGGCAAACCAGGATTGACCGATGGTTTGGTTTGAGTCGGGGCGATGAAGTTTTGTGAGGGTGGCGTTCATTTAAGAGTGAATAGTTATATGAATTACGAAAATATTTGCGAAAAATAGTTTATAACTCGTAGGTTGTGTTGGGTTGAGCGATAGCGAAACCCAACCTACAATTATTTATAACACTATTGTATCTGTAGCAAACATTTTCAGATTTGATATAAGAATAATCTTTCAATTTTCAGCAACTTTACTTTCTGAGAATTAAAATTTAACTACACAGCACTTAATGCTTTAACCTTATCCATCGCATTGCGAATAAACTTGAACTTCTTGGTTCAATGTGTCAGACAATGCTTCTCGTGTTACTTCAAGGTCATATCTTGTTTGGAGATTCAGCCAAAATTGTGCTTCCATATCAAAGAAGCGTGCTAATCTTAAAGCAGTATCGGCAGTAATACTCCGTTTACCACTAACAATTTCATTAATATGATGAAGTGGTAGGGCGATGGCCTCAGCCAAAGAATATTCGCTAATATTCATCGTTATGAGAAAGTCTTCTAATAAAATTTCACCAGGATGTATAGGTGGAAAGTCGCGATTAGTCATAAGTTTTACCTCAATGGTAGTCTACTATTTCTACGTCAAGAGCATTACCCTCACACCAAACAAAACACAATCGCCATTGGTCATTAATTCTAATACTGTGTTGTCCCTTTCTATTGTAGCTCAGTGCTTCTAGCCTATTACCAGGTGGCACACGTAGAGTCTCAAGAAGAGTGGCCGCATGAAGTTGCTCCAGTTTACGTGCAGCTATTCGCTGAATATCCTGCGGTAGTTTGCCCGAAAACTTACCATGAAATATTTTTTCAGTTTCTTTGCACTTGAACGAAACAATCATGGGTACATTATGGTTTTGATATACTAAACAATCTCTATCAAGCTGGCGATCGCTAACCTAAATCTCATTGGATGTTGGTTTCGTACCGATTCAACTCTAGAGCTTCTTTAAGAGTAATTTTCAGACTTTCAAGCAATTCTTTATAAGATGCTTCCTGACAATTAATCCCGGGGATTTCTTCTATCCAACCGATCCAGCAATCGCCACTTTCTTGGATAATAGCAGTGTATTCATTAGCCATATGATTTTCCTCCAATTTAAGTCTAAGCTATATTGATAGCTCAAGCAACTATTTCTCAAATTATACATCGATCGCTGTCCGAATTATTCAAACATATAATTAATTGATAATCGCAGGTCATTTAGGTTCTAAACTTACTTGTAGGTAGATGCTCGCCAATATAACCAATAATAACCTTTCCCGGCTCTTTTGGGCAAAAATGAATCCGCCAATTGCAAAACCTCAGTTTAACATGTCTAGCAAACAGTCGTTCTTCTCTATCAGGACAGAGAAAAATTCTTGCTTGTCGATATTTTGGATTTTGCACAGTTGTTTCACTTTCCTCAGACTCTTCTAGAGTAGAATTTTCTACAGTAAAACCACCTGTTATCCAATTTTGACTGCACTTATCTAGCTCGAACAATGCTTTAAGAACAGGTTGCAGTTCTAATTGTCCTTTACGGATATTTTCCAATTGTTTGCGAACATTATCGCAAAATTCTAGATGCGGCAATAATTGCTCTTTCCTCTTCCAAAGTTCCAACCCGTCAATAACTCCTGTACGGAGACGATTTTCAATCCAATCGGCATGTTCTCGAATGTGGTTAGGGTCGCTACCGTGGACAACTTTTATCTTTTCCTCAATTAACTCATCATCTTCATTAAGTCTTGTTACTTCCAACTCTAAACTACTGTAATTCCATTTTGGATTGGAGTTTAAACTCACAGCTAGAGCATCCAGCAAATAAGCAATACCAAGTTCTGTAGTAACCTCTTCTTGATACTTGAATTCAGAAATATCTACTCTCTGTTGAATTTCGGACTCGACAATTTCAGATAGTAGAGGAGTTTGAGTTTGAAGAGTAAGTAAAAAATCTCGTTCTTCTTGGTCTACTCGACTATCGTTAAGCCAGCGAGCTAGAGGATAATTGGTTGCTAATAAGAAAGAATAAATATTGCTCTGAGTACGAAGAGTTTTGATACCCAATCTTACTGCTATGCTGAGAGTGCTTATGAGTTGAGACATTAATTCTCTTGCTATTTCCTCATCAGCAGCAGGAGTTCTAAGGGAAAGCTCGTTCAACACCATATCCAAATCTAATTTCATAGTTTCCCTCTTAGATTAAGGCTGCCAAACTCTTTCTCCACTCATCAAAAAATCCATCCGGCCATTGGTCGATCCGTCCGTTACGATCTAGTTTGGGAGAGATAACTTCTGTCATTACTACTTCCTCTTTCTGAAAGCGATTGAAGTAATGTAATTGAACATCTTGCGGGTCTATTTTGCCCCCATGAACTGCCAGACGAATGCCATTTAAAAGGTGGTCGCTATGAGTTTCTACCACAATTTGAATTCCGCAACTAGCAGCAAGTGCTAATAATTCTCCTATTTTTGCTTGTCCTTGGGGATGAACGTAAGCTTCGGGATTTTCTAAAAGAATTAGAGTGCCGGGACTAGATGCCAATATTGCTACCAGAATCGGCAGAGTATAACTAACACCAAAACCAACATTAGTAGCGCTGTACTCTTTACTTAATCCGAAAGAATAGCGCAGACGAACGGTTCTAGTCTCTAAGTTTTGGGTTAGGTGACTGGTGATTCCCGGACTCACAAATCCCATCCAAGCATCTACTTGTTTCTTGAGACTTTGGGATGGCGATCGCGCTTTTGGATGAGCTAGTTTGCTCATGAGAATATCCTTGTCACCAAAATGAGAAAGAAAGTGAGCAGTAAATTCTCCTTTAGTTCCCAACTGACCGTGTTTTACAACTTGAAAATCTGACATGGGATATGATTCTCTCGGACCAATTCTTTCTGTTTGCAGGTAACGAAAACCATCGTTAAAAAGACTGGAATCGTAAATTTTTAAGTCTCCAGACTGGGAGTGAAGATTTAATACGTCACTTTCGCTATTGTAGTCAAAACACCATTTAGATTTACAACCATCTTTCCACACCAGTTCAAAACTAATGGAGTCTTCCGATCCATATTCAAACAGAGCATCTTTTCCCGTTCCAATGTTAACTAAGTCTCCATTCAGGACTAAACCTTTTTCTGGTAAAAAACCTTTTTGGTAAGATTGACGCAACAGTAATAACCCTTGCAATGGTGAGGATTTTCCCGTGCTGTTAAGACCAGATAAAATGGTTAACGGGCGGAAATTAATTGTTTGTTCTTCAAAAGCCTTGAAGTTCTTTAAGATTAAAGTTTCAATCATGACAATACTTGCTCGATAATTTGACTAATATGTTCTAAGCGCTTTACAACCATTGTACTATTTCCAGTTCCGCTATACATGGAACTCTCCAACTCTCTTTGAACGCAATTTGGTATATATCGTTTCTTGAACTCACGAGGTATATCTATATACTGGCCTATGAACGTGTTTAGTATTGAGTGAGATCGACCAACTGGTTATTATATAACTATCCACTATCCACTATCAACTGTCCACTATCCACTATCCACTGTCAACTGGTATATAATCTGATATCCTTTAACTAGATAAAGTAAACCTTTCATCCAAACTGCCAATGCCAAGACCCATCGCCATAGATTTATTTTCCGGTTGTGGGGGAATGTCCCTCGGTTTAGAAGCAGCTGGATTTGACATTGCAGCCTCCGTAGAATTAGATCCAATCCATAGTTTAGTACATCATTTTAATTTTCCCCATACCGTCACTATATGCCAAGATATCCAAAATGTCAAATCTGATGAATTAATGGAAAAATTAATTAATAAAATTACCAGCCAAGGCTTCAATGGAGAAATAGATTTAATTGCTGGCGGTCCACCTTGTCAAGGTTTTTCTTATATAGGAAAACGGCAGCTAGATGACCCTAGAAACTCTCTTGTATTTGAATATGTGAGAATTATTCAAGAAATCAACCCAAAATATTTTATATTCGAGAACGTACCGGGAATAGGCTCTGGCAAACACAAGCAATTTTTAGAAGAACTAATCTACGAATTTGAGACTATTGGCTACACTCTAGCTAAACCTATTGAAATACTCGATGCCGCAGTATTTGGCGCTCCTCAAAAAAGAAAAAGATTGATTTTAATTGGCAGTCGTAACGATGTAACCAAGGCTGATTATCCTCCTGCAACTCACTCCTTGGAAACAACTACAAACAAAGATAACAATAAATTAAAGCTAACTTATCTCAATCCTAATACTACAGCAGATGCCATATCGGATTTAGCTATAATCCCTCCCTTTATCGGTACAGATAAGGGGATTGAAGCTGCACAACTAGATTATTCTGGGTTTAGAAATAATTTTTCTTTGGCTCCATCGGGAGAATATAAATTTTGCCACATTCGTCAAACAGAAGTTTCATATTTATCGCCTCAAAAGAAACTCATATGGGGACATCTTGGTTCCCAACATACAGGCAAAACAAAAGCCAGATTCTCAGCTACACAACCAGGTTCTGTAGATAAAATCAGCAGATTTTTTAAACTTTCTCCTTCAGGACTTTGCAATACTCTGAGAGCCGGTACGGGAAGTGATAAAGGAGCCTACACTGCCCCCAGACCAATTCATTACGCTCAACCCAGATGTATTACAGTGCGGGAAGCAGCAAGACTCCATGGATTTCCGGATTGGTTTCAATTTCATCGCACTATTTGGCATGGATTTAGAGAAATAGGAAACGCGGTTGTTCCCTTATTAGCTAAAGCACTGGGAAGGGAAATTATCAAATGCTTAAATATCGACGAAAAAACATTAGATATTCGACAACTTCCACCAATAGATAGTGCTTATCTAAGCTATAATATGACCCAGGCTATAAATTATTGGCACGATAATTAGATAAAAACACTTTTATCTTAAAAGTCCCCCTTTGATAAGGGGGATTTAGGGGGATATGTGAGATATAGGGTTTTTTGGTCATGAGGTACATTATATACGGGCCTATGAACGTGCTAATTATTGAGTGAGAGCAACCTTGGAAAGCAGTATAACTATCAACTGTCCACTATCAACTATCAACTGCTATATATATATGATAAATCTAAGTAATTCTACTACTAGAAATTGCTCGGTGTTCTTTCTTTGTTTCTCTAGATAAACTAAATTTAAGAATTAAATTTTAGAGAATGCACACCACCAAACTATCTCGGATCCTTAGTAAAAGTCAATCTAAGCTTTTTGCTCCCATTTTAACCAAGCTAACTCCACTGCTCTACAAGCGAACCATCTTGCTGCTGACAGTTATGTTTGCCATCGGAGTGGTCATTTCTCTAGGCAGCATGTCCACTCTTTCGTCTCAGCTAATCGTGGCACAAGCGCTGCAAAGTGCCAAACTATCAGCTCAAGCCCTTAATCACGCTCGGGTACTCTACAGCGAAAATGCTGTGAGTCGAGCTAAAGATGTAGAAGGCATTACCATCAGTTACGATTATTTACAGCAGGAGGGAGCAATACCCAATCCCGCCACCTATACTATCGAATTAGGGCAACGTATCAGCGCTAACAATCCTGGTACTACCTTCCGCATGTACAGCGACTACCCTTTTCCTCATCGCCAAGCAAGAGGTGGTGCGAGAGATGATTTCGAGCAAGAAGCACTGAACTACTTGCGCCAACACCCCGATCGCCCTTTTTATCGTGAAGAGAAGCAAGGAGAGAAGCTGACATTTCGTTATGCAGAGGCAATGGTGATGCAACAGAGTTGCATTGACTGTCACAATACCCATCCCAACAGCCCTAAAAAGAACTGGAAAGTGGGAGACGTGCGGGGGGTAGTGCAAATCACCCAGCCCATAGATCTGTTTGTAGGACAGACCCAGATGTGGTTGAGAGTGATGACTGTTGGTCTGGGGGGATTATCTTGTTTAGGGATTTGTGCCATAACCTTAGTGATTAGCAGGCTGCGACGAACTTCTCAGGAATTGGAGCAAAAGGTCGTTTTGCGTACTGGAGAACTGAAACGAGAGAAAGAGAAAGCAGATGCTGCCAACCAGGCTAAAAGCGAATTTCTGGCTAATATGAGTCACGAGTTGCGCAGTCCCCTCAACTCTATTCTCGGCTTTTCCCAATTAATGACTCGTTCTACGGAGCTTTCTGTAGATTATAAAGAAAATCTTAACGCTATTTCTAGCAGTGGAGAACACTTGCTGCAACTGATTAATCAAGTGTTGGATTTATCGAAAATTGAAGCGGGACGCATAAGTCTAAATCTCAGCAATTTCGATCTCTATCGTCTGTTAGATGATGTGGAAGATATGTTTTGCTTTAAGGCAGAAGAAAAGGGGTTGCAGTTGATTTTTTATCGGGCTGAGGAAGTACCCCAATATCTCAGAACCGATGAAGTTAAATTGCGCCAAGTGTTAATTAATCTTATCAGCAATGGGCTGAAATTTACCCATTCTGGAGGCGTAGTTATTAGAGTATCTATTGCTAATAATCAAGAAGAAACAAGGAACAGGCAATTCGCCTATCCCACAAGCAAACAACCAACAACACTCTCGCGTAGCTCAGTGCAGGCAAACAACCAACACTCTCGCGTAGCTCAGTGCAGGCAACAAACAACAAATAACAAACAACAAATAAACTTTGAAATAGAAGATAGCGGTGCAGGTATTCATCCAAATGAAATAGATAGTATTTTTCAAGCTTTCAGTCAAACGGCAACGGGAAAAGATAGTCAAGAAGGAACGGGTTTGGGCTTGCCTATCAGCCGTCAATTTGTACGACTCATGGGAGGAGAAATGACTGTGAGTTCCAAGGTAGGTCAAGGAACTATTTTTCAGTTTTCTATTGAAGCAGATTTAGCAAACAGGGAAGATGTGGAGAGTAAAAGACCTCAACGCCATGTTATTGCTTTGGAACCCAATCAACCTACTTATAAAATTCTGGTAGTTGACGATAAAGAACTGAATCGCCAACTGTTAATTAAACTACTTCAACCTCTAGGATTTGCCTTAAAATCCGCTAGCAATGGAGAGGAGGCGATCGCCATTTGGGAAGAGTGGAATCCCCATTTAATTTGGATGGATTTGCGCATGCCGGTGATGGACGGTTACGAAGCAACTCAAAGAATTAAAGCTACTACTAAAGGACAAGCAACAGCAATTATTGCTATTACTGCCAGCGTTTTAGAAGAAGAAAAAATGGTGGTTTTATCTGCTGGCTGTGATGATTTTATCCGCAAGCCTTTTCGGGAAGAAGTTGCGGCTATAATCGAAAATCAATTGACTATTAAAAGACAGAACATCTTATTGCAACAAGAAATCAAACAGCGACAACAAACGGAAGAGATTCTTTATCAATCCCGCGCTTTATTAGCCAGCGTCTTAAATAGTTCCGGAGATGGTATTGCTGCCATGCAGGCGGTGCGAGATTATAATGGAGAAATAAGCGATTTTCGCTGTTTGGTAGTTAATCCGGTTATGGCGAAAATTTTGGGAAAAAAAAGAGAAGATTGGATTGGAAAATTAGTATTAAAAAAGCTACTCAGTGCCATGGAACCGAAATTATTTGCATCCTTTGTGGATGTAGTGGAAACGGGAGAACCTTTTGAGCAAGATTGCGAGCATCCAGATGGGGAGCGACCGCGTTGGTATCATGTCATAGCGGTTAAGTTGGGAGATGGCTTTTCTATAACTATTCGGGACATTACAGAACGAAAGTTGTTGGAATTAGAATTAGATCGCCTCGCTCATTTAGATGGCTTAACTCAAGTAGCTAATCGTCGCTGTTTTAATACTACCCTCAATCAACAATGGCGACATTGTATTTGCGAAGTACAGCCTTTATCTCTGATTCTCTGCGATGTAGATTATTTTAAACGCTACAACGATCGCTACGGCCACCAAATGGGAGATGCCTGTTTGCTGCGCGTAGCAAAAGCAATTAGTGAAAGTGTGAAGGATGTGCGAGATTTAGTTGCTCGTTATGGAGGAGAAGAATTTGCTGTTATTTTACCTCATTTGGAACAGGATGAAGCGGTGAAAGTGGCTCAAAGGATTCGCGATCGCGTCCGGGAATTACAAATACCTCATCTTGACTCCGATGTTAGCGAATCGGTAACCTTAAGCTTGGGTGTTGCTATAGCAATCAGGAATGATATGTGAGAAACTGAGATAGTAGTGAATTGTACGCTTGATGGAAGAATTAGATGCCTTTATTGAGTCCAATCCTGACTCAAGAGAATTGAAACGAGCACTAGCAGTAAGCATGACCTTGCGAGGTTATCCACATAGAAAAATCATGAAAGTGTTGAAAGTATGCTCTGGATTCATAAGCAAATGGAAACAAGCATTTATAATGAATGGAGTGGAGGGTATTAAGCTAGCTCATAAAGGCTCACAAGGATATTTAAGTCCATCCGAAAAAACAAAAGTTATCACCTGGTTAAAAAATAATAAAACCTGGAATCTAAACGAACTAGAATATTATGTTGCTGAAAATTTTGGAGTGACATTTGCTGCCAAATCTAGCTACTATCAGCTGTTTCATGAAGCAGGGGTTTCTTGGAAAAAATCACAGAAGAAGAATCCTGATAAAAAACCAGAAGAAATAACAGCAAAAAAAAAAGAGATTGAAGAGCTTTTAGAAAAACATAGAAAGGAAATTGAATCAGAAAAATTGCTCATATTTTTCTTGGATGAATGCCATTTAATCTGGGGTGATATTTGCGGGTATGTGTGGGGAAAAACAGATAGTAGAATTGAAATACCAATTAAAAATGAGAAAAAAAGACAAACTTATTATGGAGCAATGAATTACCGAACGGGCAAAGTAATTGTAAAAGGATATCCACAGGGAAATACAGAGAATACAATAAAATTTGTAAACTATTTGATAGAGGAAAATAGAAAAAAACAAATATTAATTATCTGGGATGGAGCTTCATATCATCATAGTAAAGAATTCAGAGAATATTTAGAGAAACTTAATCAAGGAAAAACAGAAGAAGAATGGTTAATAAGATGTATTAGGTTAGCTCCAAATGCTCCAGAACAAAACCCAATTGAAGATGTGTGGTTACAAGGAAAAGAAATGTTACGCAAGTATTGGAATATTTGCCAAAATTTTAGGATAGTTAAATGGTTGTTTGAGTGGACAATTAGTCAAGAAAAGTTCTTTTTTCAAAAACTAAAAATGTATGGCTCTTTCTTATAAAATATCTTTGATTATCATCTGTTTTCAAAAGTGAGCCTGCAGCGATCGCATTTATTTGAATTGGCGATCGCATTTATTTGAATTGGCGATCGCATTTATTTGAATTGGCGATCGCATTTATTTGAATTGGCGATCGCATTTATTTGAATTGGCGATCGCATTTATTTGAATTGGCGATCGCATTTATTTGAATTGGCGATCGCATTTATTTGAGCTGGCGATCGCATTTATTTGAGCTGGCGATCGCATTTATTTGAGCTGGCGATCGCATTTATTTGAGCTGGCGATCGCATTTATTTGAGCTGGCGATCGCATTTATTTGAGCTGGCGATCGCATTCACTTGGCCATGGACAAAAAATTTCGTAAAGTACCGATTGTGCCGGTAGGGTCGGAAATATGCTTTTCTCACATATCATTCCTGATTGCTATACTCTCAAACAATTAATGCCAACGATTTATCAGCAAGAAACCTTAGAATCTATTTTCGGTTTATTGCTAGAAGGAAAATCCCACGTACCTCATAATTGTCAAACAAAATCTGAAAGTGCAATTAGTCGTTTTTTAAATGAATATAATTGGCCAACTCGTTCTTTGATTCGTACTGTTCGTTCCTTTATTATTAATCTAATTCTTTCTACTAGAAAAAAAGGACGAAAACCTATTTTACAGGTTATGATTGATTTAACAACACTCGAAAAAGTTGGTAAGTTTGCTAATCTTAACAACTTGGTAAGAGTTTATAACCATAAGAAAGGTTTACATATTGTTGTTCTTTACTTGGTTTTAGGAAATTGGCGAATTCCTTGGAGTTTTCGGGTATACAGGGGAAAAGGAAGTCACTCACCTTCTCAATTAGCTTCAAAATTGCTCAACACATTACCTTCAATTTTAACACAGCAATTTCAGATTTATGTCTTAGGTGATACAGCTTTTGGAACAATTAAACTACTGGAAAAAATTCGAGGAAAGTCCTTTAATCATCATGCCATTATGGGAATTTCTAAAACGAGAACTTTAACTGATGGTCGGAAAGTTTCAGAAATTAAAGCTAAGGGTCAACAAGTTTATTTAACTGGTTTGAATTTCCCGGTCTATTTATCATGGGTTTGGTTGAAACGTAATGAAAAAAAAGTTCAACGTTTTGTCATTTCTACAAAACCCATGAAAGGAAAAACTATTACTAGATGGGGAAAACTTAGATGGCAAATTGAAGGATTTTTTAAGACGGTCAAACATCAATTTAGCCTTCATCGTTTTGGACAAAAAACTTTATTGGGTGTCTATCGTTGGTTAGTTTTTTCTTTGATTTCTTATTTATTGGCACATTGGGTTTATTTACAGAATGGATATCATCATGATTTAGATTGGTCTTTCAATGCACAAAATGCCTTAGTTTTACTTTTTCCTCATATTTTACTCTTATCCCTTTTGAAGCAACTAGAGTTACTTATTCCTTGGTTATATGAACGGGGTTTTGAATTTTATCTCATGAGGTGCAAGATCTGAGTCTTAAACTCTCCAACTAATTTCCAGTATTCTAAAATGTACTAAAATGTGATTAAGAACGGTAAATATCTACTAGTTTTTTTAGCAGGAGAGGTATTTCGGATAAGGAAGGAGAACGACCCAATCGCTTTTGTCTATCTGTGATTCGCTGTTTAAGATCCCGAGCAAAAATTAACAATTTTTTCAGTTTATTGTTAGATTGATTGGCTATATTCAAAAAGCTAACAACTAAATCTTCAGGTGCTTGAACCGATATTATTTCTCCTGTCTCTAGATATGCCTTGAGAGTGACTGGCCACTGTCCGGGGGGAACTGTGATTGAGAGGGTAAAACCACTATTTTTACTACCAGTCCAATCCGGGTAAGCTAAATGTACGTCTTCGCGATAGTTACCGTAGGAACAATCCTGGAAAATATCTGCCACAGATAGAACTAAGCGCTTAATTTCCACTTCTCGATGACAGCACCAACCAGAAAAAAAGATTGTACTGCTTTCTTGTCGCCACACTTGAGGGCGATCGAAACAAAATTTCAATGGTGGAGAAAATCGAAGAGAATGAGAACCTACCTCGTGCCATTTATTTCTTCTATCTAATACTTCAATCTGGATTGTTTGTTGTTTCGGTAAAAGGCAAACGGGAATTTTAAACCCACAGGCTGCCTGGGTATCTAAAGAATAATTATGCACTACATCCGGTCTGTAGATGCCATAAACGCCATCAAAACTCTCTTGTTCAATTTTAGCTCGTATTGCTTTGATGGCCATTTTGCTAGTACTAATACACCATCCCGATAAGATAAAATCCGAAACTACAATCTCCTCAGATTTGCCTGAATCTTTGGCTGAATCAATGCCAAATAAAAACTTTTGTTTTGATAATTGAGAAGATTGCATTAGGTGAATTTGTGCCTTCAATCTTCCTAGTTATAACTGATTGTTTCGTCTCTCAAGCCAATCCTGCATTACCCATTCTTTATAAGATGGACAGTTAGTTAATATTTTTCTAGCTAAAGAAGAATCATTCCCGTCCATTTGTTCTTTTCTTTCCTCTAGGGCAGCGTACACTGCTAAAGCTTCTGGAAAATATTCTTTAATGATACTCTGACTATGAAAATCTCTCGAACGATTCAACAAGGATTCTTGATATATTTCTTCTTTTAGAGATTTTAGTTTTATTCCTGTTTTTCTGGCAACTACTTCCAAAAATAATTGAGGATTGCTAGATATAGTTTCAATATTAAATAGTAAACATCGATCTAGATTATTATCGTAGAATTCTTTAATTATCATGTTATAATGAAGCCAAACTTCTAAAGCGAGATGAGGCTGTAACTGAAATAATCTATCCCCTCTCCGATATAAAGAGTCAACCACCTCCCAAGGGGAGCGATAGACGAAGATAAAGTTGGCTTCAGGAATTAATTTAGCCCAAAAATCTAAAAACAGTGTTGTTCTTGGATCTTTCCAACCCCAATTATTGTTATATTTGGATTTGAAAATTAATTTTGCTCGTTCTAAGTCTTGTTCGGAAACTGGAATATTTTTTTGTTTCGTCCAGCCTTCTTTGCTAATCCCCTGGCTGGCCAAAACATTTTCATGAAATTCAACAAAATCCCAATCTTCAAAATGTCCTTTAATATTTCCATCCCCCTCTCCCATTAATCTTTCACCGATATTTAACCCTCCGCTTTGGAGCAAAGATGAAGTTAAACTCAGATCTTGCACCTCATGAGATAAAATTCAAAACCCCGTTCATATAACCAAGGAATAAGTAACTCTAGTTGCTTCAAAAGGGATAAGAGTAAAATATGAGGAAAAAGTAAAACTAAGGCATTTTGTGCATTGAAAGACCAATCTAAATCATGATGATATCCATTCTGTAAATAAACCCAATGTGCCAATAAATAAGAAATCAAAGAAAAAACTAACCAACGATAGACACCCAATAAAGTTTTTTGTCCAAAACGATGAAGGCTAAATTGATGTTTGACCGTCTTAAAAAATCCTTCAATTTGCCATCTAAGTTTTCCCCATCTAGTAATAGTTTTTCCTTTCATGGGTTTTGTAGAAATGACAAAACGTTGAACTTTTTTTTCATTACGTTTCAACCAAACCCATGATAAATAGACCGGGAAATTCAAACCAGTTAAATAAACTTGTTGACCCTTAGCTTTAATTTCTGAAACTTTCCGACCATCAGTTAAAGTTCTCGTTTTAGAAATTCCCATAATGGCATGATGATTAAAGGACTTTCCTCGAATTTTTTCCAGTAGTTTAATTGTTCCAAAAGCTGTATCACCTAAGACATAAATCTGAAATTGCTGTGTTAAAATTGAAGGTAATGTGTTGAGCAATTTTGAAGCTAATTGAGAAGGTGAGTGACTTCCTTTTCCCCTGTATACCCGAAAACTCCAAGGAATTCGCCAATTTCCTAAAACCAAGTAAAGAACAACAATATGTAAACCTTTCTTATGGTTATAAACTCTTACCAAGTTGTTAAGATTAGCAAACTTACCAACTTTTTCGAGTGTTGTTAAATCAATCATAACCTGTAAAATAGGTTTTCGTCCTTTTTTTCTAGTAGAAAGAATTAGATTAATAATAAAGGAACGAACAGTACGAATCAAAGAACGAGTTGGCCAATTATATTCATTTAAAAAACGACTAATTGCACTTTCAGATTTTGTTTGACAATTATGAGGTACGTGGGATTTTCCTTCTAGCAATAAACCGAAAATAGATTCTAAGGTTTCTTGCTGATAAATCGTTGGCATTAATTGTTTGAGAGTAGAGATTAATTCTTCAACTTGGGGTAAAATATTATTCATCCAATAGTTCTCTTGCTAGACTAGAGAACAAATATAACAGATCCATCGCACTTGTACCTCCCCAGTTGAAGAATAAAATGGCGAAAAAAGAAAGTGAACGGGAAATAACCCTTAGAATAGAGCGTATTCAGAAAGCAATTGCTCAATTATCCCAGAAAAAGGCAGAAATTGAGGAAAATGGGGAAATTGCCCCCACTGGATGTTATGTCGCACGGTACCAAGCCCGAGGGCAAAAACATCGTTATTGGTATTATCAGCTTAAAGCTAGCGAAGCAATTTTTCCCAAAACTAATCAGGATAATGAATATTCACGCTATCAACACCTAGGAAAAGCTGGAAGTGAAGCTCATATCAATGCAGTTTTAGCAGTGGTCAGACGAGTACAAATTGATGAATTAACTAAAGCTATTGATGGACTAAAAGAAAGTTGGTTAGATTTGTATGGCGATGACAAAAAAGTGGGACATCGAGTGCAATAAATAGAAGGAACTTTGAGTTTTTTGTTATTATTTGATATATGTTCTCTTGCCAAGCAAGAGAACATGACGAAATCCCCGAATCACAATAACTTCATCCACTAATAATCATATCAACTTTTTTTGGTGCAAGATCTGAGTTAAAGAAGTTCCAGAGCGATGCATTCCCGCGATTATTAACACTGATTGTTGCTTTTGATTTTCTGCCATTAAATTTCTCCATTTTAATAGATTAAGATTATTCTTTTTTATCAAGCCAATATAATAATCTAATTTTCAATTACCCACCCTCTTTAAATAAAATTTAACAACTTCTTCAACATCTCCTTCATGTTTTAGCTTTCCCTTTTCCAAACAAATACCTTTACTGCAAGAATTACTAATAAAATTCAAATCGTGAGACACCACCAAAATGGTAGCATGGTCTTGCCAAAACTTTTGCATTCTTTGCTGGCACTTATGCTTGAAACTTTCATCTCCCACGGCGAATACTTCATCTAAGATGAGAATATCCGGTTGTACGTCGGTAGCGATGGCGAATCCCAACCGCGCCACCATCCCGGAAGACAGTCCCTTGACGGGAACTAAAGCATAATCTTCCAACTCGGCAAACTCCAAAATTAATCTTGCCCTTTCTTTCATTTCTTGGCGAGAAAATCCCAACATTACCCCGTACAAAATGATATTATCTATCACTGACAGCTTGGGGTCAAAACCAGCACCCAACTCAATTAAAGGAGCAATTTCTCCCCGCACCCGCACCGAACCGGAAGTTGGTTGCAAAATGCCGCAAATTATCTTGAGCAAAGTAGATTTTCCCGAACCATTAGCCCCAATAATACCTATTTTTTCTCCGGCTTGTACTGTCAGATTAATATTATCGATAACTAACTTTTTCAAGGGTTTGCGGTATTGTCCCGTGACCAGAGAAAGAACAGTTTTCTTCAAGTCATAAGACAACTCTTCCTGGGTTCTCCTGGAAAGTGAAACTTGGTCTAATCTAATAACTTCCCTC
>CAXFYD010000228.1:0-210899 GCA_964006365.1 Trididemnum miniatum | reverse complement strand
CACACACGGGGGCATCCATACATGTTCAGGTTCTCGGTAGCGCTTAACCAAGTGCGACGAATTGACTCGCCGTGCGTTATTTGGCTTTCGCTGTTGGGCATTTTGTGAATCCATCCGCTCATGATGTCGATCAAACCTCCATATGCCACCGGTCTTGAGGACCTCTCGAAGGTCCAGCTGATCGCGCTGGTAAAGGCGCTTCAGGGTGTTCAGGAAACGAACGCACATCTTGCCGCTGAGAACCGACGTCTGAAAGATACGGTTTGCGTGCTTGAACAGCGTGTCGAGGCGCTTGAGCGTCGCCATGCGCTGAACAGCCGCAACAGCAGCAAGCCACCATCTGGAGATGGTCCGTCGAAACCGAATGCACAGGGCAAGAAGAAGGGCCAACGCGGAAAATCTGGACGCAAACCCGGCGGTCAGCCCGGCCACAAGGGCTCGACCCTGGCTCAGACGGAAACCCCCGACTCGGTCGTCGATCACCATCCACAAGTCTGTCCTGATTGCGAGCATGATCTGACGCCGTGTCCATCACGAGGCTTTGCGGCCCGACAGGTTTTCGACCTGCCGCCGCCTCCGCCTCTGGCGGTCACCGAACACCGGGCCCACAGGTGCGAGTGCCCGGGCTGCGGTAAAATTGTCCGCGGCAAATTCCCGGAAGGGGTTACGGGGCCGGTTCAATACGGCCACAGCATTGCGGCCATTGCGAGCTATCTTCAGACCCATCACTGCATTCCCGATGATCGCCTGTCTCAGCTGTTTTTCCACCTGTGTGGTGCTCGGATTTCTGCTGCCACGGTGGCCGGTCTGATCGCGAAGGTGGCGAAGAGGATGCAGCCTTTCACGGATGCTGTGCGTGACGCCTTGTGCGGCCCCCGGGTGGTGGTCAAACATCTGGACGAGACGGGGTTGCGTGTGCAAGGCCGGAACCGATGGCAGCATGTTATCTGTTCCCCGGCGATGAGCCATTTCCGGATGGGAGCCGGTAGGGGCGACGTGCTGTCTGGTGTGTCGGGGATTGCGGTGCACGACAATTGGGCATCTTACGGCAGGATGGATGGCGTCGTGCACGCCCTGTGCAATGCCCATCACCTGCGCGAGTTGCAGGCGCTCGTCGACATCGAAAAAGAACCCTGGGCGTCGAGCATGCAGACGGTTCTGCTGGACGCGAAAAAGGCGGCTGAGACAGTCCGGCAAAACAGCTCGGATACCGTGGCGGCGAACGTGATTGAGGCCATCAATAAGCGCTACGACGCCTGCCTCACAGATGGCCTGTCGTTCCATGAAAGCCAGCCGCCACTGAAACCTACGCACACCGGCAAAGCCACGCGCGGCCGACCAAAACGGCGAACCGGACACAATCTCGCCCTTCGGTTGCGCGACCGCAAGGCCGATGTCCTGCGGTTCCTCACTGACCTGCGCGTTCCCTTCACCAATAACGAGGCCGAGAGGGACCTGAGGATGGGCAAGGTCCGCATCAAGGTCTCGGGGTGCTTCAGAACATTGGCTGGCGCGGAACATTTCTGCACCCTCAGAACTGTCATCGAAACGGCACGCAAGCAGCATTGGTCTATCCTCGAAACCCTGCAGATGACAGCCGATCAGCTTGTCCATAAACTCGAACCGGCATAAAACTTTCGGAACCCGTCCGGCGACAACCTGGGCATGTATGGATGCCCCCGTGTGTGCAAGAGTTTTTTGAACGGCGTCTGGCGTGTGATCGGGTGCGGTCATGTATAAGGCCTCTCATTTGCGGCGATGATACCTGCCGCGGGGCCGGTATGGTGATGCGCGGATCGGGTCCAGATCAGTTACAAGGGCTTAATGCTCGTGCTCAGTAATGGTTTTCCCGTTCCGGATCGTTTCCGATCAATCTCCCATATGCTGTTCCTTCAACCTTCACACACCCGACAGACCGGTTTGAAACGCAACGCGATCAGCGCTGGACGTTTGCCACCGGCTGGCGGTAATTCTGGCCGCTTATCTTCATGGCCCATATCGCCCGCGCCATCCGATTGGCCAGGGCGATCGCCACCAGCATCATCGGCTTGCGCGCCAACATTCGGGCAAGCCAAGTGCCGTCCTTAACCCCGAAGCGTATTGCCGCGTTCACGACCGACATCGCGCCGGTAATCAGCAGACTCCGGATGTCCTTTTGCCCTTTCTTGGAAACCTTGCCGAGACTTTCCTTGCCACCCGTCGAGTGCTGCTTGGGTACGAGGCCGATCCAGGCAGCGAAGTCCCGCCCTCGTCGAAAACTGGCCATATCAGGGGCAAAAGCATCAATGGCTGACGCCGTCATGAGCCCGACGCCTGGTATGGTCCGCAGTTGGCGCACTGTGTCCGAGGCTTTGGCTTCACGGTTAAGCTGTAATGTCAGAGATGAAATGCGTCTGGCCAGCAACTCGATCTGTTCGAGATAAACCCGACCCATACTGCGGACAAGATCGTCCAGATGCACGTTTTCATCTTCAATGATGGCGGCCAGTTTCTTGATGCCAGCCTTGCTCTTCGGTGCAATCACGCCGTGTTCGGCGAGATGGCCCCGCAGTGCATTGATCGTCTGGGTGCGCTGGCGGACAAACAGCTGCCGGGTCCGGAACACCATCGCCCGGGCCTGCTGTTCGGAACTCTTGATCTCGACGAAACGCATGGTCGGCCGAGATGCGGCCTCCGCGATCGCTTCAGCATCAGTTGCATCATTTTTCTGGCGCTTGACGTAAGGCTTGACGTACTGCGGCGGAATCAGTTTGACGACATGACCCAAGTCCGAGATCTCACGGCCCCAGCTGTGGGCGGTAGCGCAGGCCTCCATTGCGACGATACAGTGCGGCTGCTCGGCCAGAAAGGTCATGAGCCGGTTCCGGCCCAGTTTTTTGCGAAAGGCGACTGAGCCGTCGGCGTGAGATCCGTGGAGTTGAAAACTATTCTTGGCAAGATCGATACCGATGATGTTAACTTCGTTCATGTGGGTGCTCCCGTTATTTCTGCGACGTTAGAGCAACGTCGCCCTGGCACATTATGATGCCTTTCTGAGGGGGCATCCACACCATCAGTTACGACTTTTGTTCTTCCAAAGCCCGTGTGCCCCGGGCTTCGGCAAAACGGCGCGCCTGCCACGGGTTGACCTTGCATAGCGGTAGGCCAGTGTCCGACAGACTACGCTCCAGGACACGGTGATAGGCACCGGTAGCCTCGAAAACGATGCGGTCAACAGGTGTGGCGCCGATCCACCGGATCAGGGCGCAAATCCCGACCCTGTCGTTAGCGAAGCGATGATGTGTATGATCCGGCAGCCGACAAACGTCGAGCGTGTCTTTTGAAACATCGATGCCGATGGTAAGCTGTGTCATCTTTTCCGTGTCCTATGCTTGTCATTCGAGCTTTGCGGCTCAGGTATCCGTTCAGGCTGCATGGAAAAGACAGGGGTGATCGCACTCTAACTCGGCCCTTCAAACGGCCAGCCTATCATCGATCCGTCCCCTGCCGCCGCAGGCGAGTTTGCCCTCGTCGAGCGGCGGTCCATTTTCGCTCATGGACAAAGAAAATCATAAGACAAGCCTATCATGGTTAGATTGAACCATTCTGCCGAGGTGCATTTGCGTCAAGGTCGAGCTCAAAACGCAGGCCGGGCTGGTGGCCCGGCCGAGGCTTTGAGCGAAGGAATTGGCGCAAATGCGCTCGGCCCTTCGGGTTTGCGGTCGGCGGACGCCCGCAGTGTCAGGATGCTCAAGAGATGCCTCCGGCATCGCTCTGCGCTCCTTCCTCGCGGATCGCCTCGCCGACCACAAACAGAATTGCTTCAATCTAACCATGATAGGCTCTAGGCCGGCATGCGCCTTCTCCAAACCAATGGCGATGCTTGTCTGAACGAATTGAATTCTGCCCTGCCCCGGACAGGAGCTTCAGGGGCACGAAAGGTCTGCGTCCGGCTTCGACAACGACGGGGACTCGCCCTCCGATCCGCACGCCCGAGGCCATACCGAGAGGCCGTACGTTTGACGACCCAGCGTCGAATTCACTTGCAGATAGGCAGCTCTAGCGGCGGCTGTTTTGGAAGGGACCGCCTCCATGCATTGATGATCGGTTGGAGGGTCCGTTTGGGCCAGAATTTGGGAGTGCCGATCGCCTTGATACACGCGGCGTTCCAGTAGAGCCCGGCGCGCGACAGGGACCGTTTGCTCTTCACCGCTTTGGTAACGGCTTTGATGTCGTCGGATTCCGGATAGATGTAGAGCGTGGTCGGATTGCCTTCCACCAGCGCAAGAATGTCCCTGGAAGTCGATGGCGACCAAGTTGTGCAGCCGTTGCTGCGGCCGCCCGTATAGTTCACCAATCTACCAAAGGGCACATAACCCTGTTTGTCGGCGTAGCGGCTCTTCGGATTCTTGTAGCGGCACTGCCACTTCAGGAAAACAGCCGGATGCCCTCCGATGGCTCGCTCTCTGGCGTTTTTCGTATCGCCTTCCCCGTCAAAAAGCAGGAACGTGCGACGGAAAGGTCTCCGCTTGCCCTATTTGCGATAGTAGCCTTTGAAAGACGTCCGCGTTTCGGCCGTTACATAGGATCCGCCCGTCGTCAGCTTCGACCCCTCCGCATTGCTGAAGTGCTTCGCACATTGCCGGCCGTTCGCGAAATTTGCGCGTTTCAGTTTCCGTCCATTGCCGTAGCCAGAAGAAACCGCGCGGAAGGATTTCCTTGATTCGCAAATGATGTAAAACCGACGGCCCGGTTTGCCCGCCGGCGATGTGCTCGGGCGTGTTGCATCCTTGGCGAAGTAGCAGGGATTTCTGACGACGCCCTGGCGTTTCTTTCGTTTGTATAGCGCGCGTGCTCTCTTGAGGACTACGGGGGCGATTTGGCCGTCATCCGTGCCGACATGCTTTTGCAACCAGGCCGGAATGCCCGAGGTTTGCGCGGCTGCCCGAAGGGGCAGCGAACACGACAACGCAACGAGGACAAAGACGGTAATGGGTAAGCGGAGCAGATACAGCCGCATCGAGGCAGTCTCCTGGTAGACTTTCCTCGTCACAGGCTAACACAAACCACCCTCACAAAAGTTACCATTCCGGTGGATAACGCAAAGGCGGGCATTTGCACTTGGTGATCACTTTACCCGCCGCAGGCGAACACCAGATCGATCTGCCGGTTTGATCAATGCCGGCTGGCGGCCCCGGCCTGGTCAAGCAGGTCGGCGATATCCCGCAATGATGTGCAGGATTTGAGATCTTCGGGCGTGAGAACATGTCCCGTCTCGTCTTCGATGGCGAAGACCAGGGTGAGGTGGAGAATGTTGTCCCAACCCTTGAGGTGGTAAATGGGGACATCGCAGTTCACCTGGTCGGCGGGCAACTCCAGAATCCGCGCCACCATGTGTTGAACCGAAACGAGATTGTCATCGTAGGGCATAGCTGACCTCGACATTTCCCATCCATTTTGACTGGATTTGGGCTGAGGAAGCAACGTGTTCAAGCGTTTATTTGGTTAAATTTTCGTAATAAACCTAAGTTTAACAATGACATCAACGCATCAGCCGGGTTTTTGACATTCAAAGTCATTTATTATGACTGCTGCATTCAAGTAATAGAAGGAGACTCGTCAACCTTCTATTTGCGGGCATTCGTTATTCGACGTTCGATGAGTTTGGTGTGGCGCAAAGTAGCTCGCCACACAGAAGAAGCGGTGCAGAGTCGGCTCCTCAGTCGCCAGCCACCGAGGTCAGAATGTCGGTGGTGTTTTGCCGGCAGCGCGATAGGCCGATACGACAGTATTGGCCATCAGCATGGCAATCGTCATCGGTCCCACGCCACCTGGCACAGGAGTAATGGCGCCCGCAACAGCCTCGCATTCCTCATAAGCGACGTCTCCGACAAGACGACTTTTGCCCTCGCCACGTTCCGGAGCCGGAATCCGATTGATACCGACGTCGATGACAGTCGCACCGGGTTTGACCCAATCGCCGCGAACCATCTCGGGACGTCCGACAGCCGCAACCAGAATATCGGCATTGCGGCACAATCCCGGCAGGTCCGGGGTGCGGCTATGTCCGATGGTAACCGTGGCATTGGCTGCAAGCAGCAGGCTCGCCATGGGCTTGCCGACAATGTTGGAGCGGCCGATCACGACAGCCGTCAGACCGGACAGATCGCGACCACGCACCCGTTCAATCAGCAGCATCGACCCTGCAGGCGTACAGGGCACGAAGGCGCTGTCGACGTCACCGACCGTGAGCTTGCCGGCATTGACGACGTGAAACCCGTCAACATCTTTGGCGGCATCGATCGCCTGGATAACCCGTTTATCATCAATGTGGTCGGGAAGCGGCAATTGAACCAGAATTCCGTGAATTGCCGGATCGGCATTCAGCTCGGCCACTTTGGCCAGCAACTCGGCCTCTGAGGTCTCAACGGACATGTCGTGCTGGACGGAATGGAAACCGCACTCTTTTGCCTTGCGGCTTTTCGATGCCACATAAACCTGACTGGCCGGGTCTTCGCCGACAATCACCACCGCAATTCCCGGTGTGATTCCGTCGGATTGTACGAGTGCGGAGGATGCCTGTTTGACGGTCTCGATCACGTCTTCGGCGACGGCCTTGCCGTCAATTCTGGTTGCCATTGGGCATCGCTCCATGATGTAGGGCCGGAAATCGGCTGGCGTCATATGCCGTGCCCGAGAGGGGCACAGGCCGACTCCTTAGACCAGAATTTCTCGATAACCAATAGTCTGAGTGCGGCGGCTCAGTGTCAGAATTCGCCGCGGCTGGTGCGAATGGTGCGGACCGGAAGAGGTCGGCCAGCCTGCCGCGCGGCCCGGCGGGCCTGGTAGAGTTGCTCCACCGTTTCGCGCATCTGATGAATTTCCGAACGGATGTCTTCAGCTTCCCGGTCGAGGTCCTGCTCTTCGGTCGAGCCGATGGCCCAGTGGCGCTCGGGCTCGGTGCTGTTCGAATGATCCTCTGTGACGATCGGCCGGGCCAGAAGTGGATCCGGTGCCTGGCGCGGTGGATCGGCATATACAGGCGCGGATCGCGGTTCCTCCGGTTCAGGTTCGGGCTGGCGCTCATCCTCCACGTCTTCCGCTTCCGCGAAAACCCCTTCCACCGGCTTTGCCCGCACGGGCTCACCGGCATTGTCGAAAAGGTCTCCGGCTCCTTCGCGGATGCTGCGGTAGGCGCCGAACAGCATTGCGATGGCCAGGCCGGCCAGAAAGCCGGCCATCATGCCGCCAGCGGCGATGAATTTGCGCGACGGTCCGGCGGGTTCGATCGGCGCGGTGGCCTCGGAAATGATGCGGATATTGCTGGTGTTGAGATTTTGCTGCTCACCCGTTTCTCGGGCGCGCTTCAGGAACGACTGGTAAATCTCGGAGGTCGCGGCAGCTTCGCGCTCAAGTTCCCGCAAGCGCACCAGAGCGGAGGAATTGTCGACCTGCTGGCTCTTCAACACGGCCAGATCGGCGGCGAGCTGCTGCTCAGACTGAACGACACGCCGCAGTTCCGTCTGGGTCGCTTCAACAATACGGCGCAGTTCGTTGCTGATTTCGGCGCGCGCGGTGGCCAGTGCCTGTTCGGCGGCAATGCGCTGCGGATGGCGCGGACCGAGACTGGTCGTCAAGGCGTCGAAGCTGCGCTTGGCCGCTGCATAGGCGCCACGCAGTTCGCCGATGGTGGACGATTGCAGGATTTCCGGTGCAGTCCCCGCCAACAGTGCGTCGACATCGAGTTGCCGTGCCGTTTCGGCTCGGACCTGGATCTCGACTTTCTGGGCGCGGATCTGCGCCAGTTGCTGATTGAGCTGAACCAGTTGGGCGTCGGTGATCAGAGTGCCGCCCGCGTCGACCAGATCGTTTTCCGCTTTGTATTGCTCGACCCGCCGCTCCGCCGCTTCGACATCCCGGCGCAACTCGTCGAGTTGCCGATTGAGAGATGCCGACGTGCGCTCGAACAGTTCCGACTGAGCCTCGCGCTGCTTGCTGATATAGACGTCGACAATCGTGTTGGCGATTTCCGCCGACAGTTGCGGGTCTTCCGTTTCAGCCTCGACATAAACGATAAAGGTCCGCTCGCCGCGATAGGCGACAACCGCTCTTGATAGCGACTGGACGGCCATGAAATTGCGGTCGCTGGCTGTGTCGCCTCCATCGATCAATCCGCGAGCGGCGGACAGAACGCCACCGAGTTCATCCGGATCGGTTCCGTTGAATTCGGGATTTTCGGCAAGGTTGAGCTGGGTCACAACGGACTGCAACACCGGACTGGAATCGACGATAGCCACCTGGCTGTCGACCAGCGCAAGGGTGGAATCAGAAGAATAGGACTGCGGCAGCAAATCGGTATCGGTCATCCGCAATTCACGCGGATCGAGCACGAACTGGCTGACGGCGACATATTTGTGCGGCGTCGACAACGCCATCACAACGCCGAGCGCGGCGCCAAGAATTGTCGTGAACGCAATGAAGAACCGAAAACGCCAGGCGGTGGTGAGCAGCACGAGCGGATCGATCAGCGGCTTGTCTTCCAGCGCCGGGCCGGCATAGGCGCTCATGCCACCTGCTCCATCCCTTGGAGGAGCAACGGGCGCACCTGCATCACTTTGATCCTCTGACGCGCTGCCTCGAAACCGCGCGCGAAGACGTTCGGCCCAGCCAGCTGCAGCGGCCTCATCGGTACCGTCGGACGCTGCTGGCGCATCGTCCTGCACAGCCTTTCCGCGACTGAGCAGCGAACGGCGGCCGGCACCTTTTCCTTCCGAATCCGGATCGAACATCTGAACCTTTCGAAGACTACATCAATCAAGCGCCCGGCCTATGACTAACGCACCCTAAACAGGTATAGAAAACAAATCGTAAACACACGTTCAAAGTGCGTCCTGCCTTTCTCCGCGGAACCGGGTATTAAGGAATTCAGCGTATCCTACCGTCTCGACTGTTGGGCCGTGGGGCTTTTCACGGTGCCTTCATACTAGACGGGCGGACAGCTTGCCACAAACCTGGGTCGATTTCATTGCGCGGCATATCCGTGTCGTTCGCGGCTATATCTGGGCGCTCAGCGGCTCCGCCGGACGCCTCGTCATATCGCTTGCCTATTTCGTCGCCATTGCTAACGCCCTTTCAATCGGTGATTTCGGGCTGTTCGCCACCGCCTCCGCCACCGGCATCGTCCTTTCCCGCATCACTGCCATGGGGTTCTCATCGCCACTTTACCGGGTGGCCACCGTCAAACCTCGGCTGATCGGCTGCTACTCAATGGGCTACCTGGCGGCCCTTGTGCTGTCGCTGCCACTGGTCGCAATCGCAGCGATGGTCGCCTATCTGCTCGTCTTTGCCGCCGACATGAGCGCCGGTGTGTTTACGCTCTTCATCATCGCTGAAACGCTGTTCTGGCGCTCCGTCGAGATCGTCATGATCGTCAACAACGGCATGGGCCGTTTCGCTCGGGCGGCAATCCTGGTGGTGATCGGGTCTTCTATGCGCGCCGCCGCGGCCGTCAGTTTTTCGCTTCTGGGTCATACAAGCCTCGGGCTGTGGGGCTACTACTATCTCGTGGCCAACGGGCTTGTGATGGTCATCGGGCTTGTTCTCTTCTATCCCCGGTCGTCCTTGCGCTGGCGGCCTGCCCTCTACCTGCGGCGATGGCGCGACAGCCTCTCCGTGGCTGGCGCCGAAGTCCTGTTTTATCTGCAGTCGGAGCTCGACAAGCTGCTGGTTTTGGCAATCGGCGGCCCAGTGACCGCCGGTATCTACGCGATCATCATGCGACTGGTCGACCTGACGGCCTTACCGATCCGCACCTTCAACATGATGCTGGTTCAAACCATCATGCGATCCCGCGAAACGATCGCATCGATCAAGATTCGGGCGATGATCGAGGCCGGCGTCGCAGCCGTTTCAACCGCAGCCTTGCTGTTTTTCGCAGCCTTCCTGACGCTCTACCCGACGGCTCTGGGTCAAAACGTGGCCGAGGCGGCCCCGCTCCTGATCCTGGTGGTCGCCGTGCCGGCGCTGCGAAATCTGATCGAGTACCAGTCGGAACTGCTTTACGCTACCGGACGAACCTTCGTGCGCGTCGTCAACCTGGCGCTGATCGGACTTGCCAAGGCGGCAATGCTGGCGGTTCTATTGACGTATTTCAATACGGTCGAAGCCTGGGCGCCTATGCTGAACGGCGTGTTCGTCGTGCTCTATCTGCTCTCGTTGTCGCTGACCTATCCGGCGCTACGAGGCGCGAAACCACGGGTCATCTAGAAGGCCTCGTCACACAATGATGTCAATGACGGCTTCCGGCACATCCGGTCCGTCGCGAAAGACCATCGACACCGATTTCGCCTGGTCTTCGGACATGCGTCGATAGAGCGAGTCCCGCGCATTGTCCGGATGGCCATCAATGTAAAATTGCGTCGTCAGCAACTCCCGCTAATCATCCAGCACCTTGACGTGAATGTGCGGTGTGCGTCCGGGATAGGGTGTTGGCTTGATGGTCCGAAAGCGATAGCGGCCGTCCTTATCAGTGATGTCGTGGCCGAAGCCCTGGAAAGCTTCGTCGCTCGGAACCGTGCGGTCATCGCCCGGGTGGAGGTACTTGCCATTGACGTCGCATTGCCAGATCTCGACGCGCCGCCCGGCCAGGGGAGCACCGTCCCCTGTCGTCAGCTGGCCTTTCACTTGAACGATTTCGCCGCCGGCTTCTTCAACGCGACCCGCTATCTTGACGAGGTCGTTGTCGACATCCGCCCGCCGCATGTCAGGTGTCGGGTAGAAAGGACCCTCGGCGGCACCTGGTGTGACGCCGGAACCTTGTGCGAATCGAAACCAGGCGAATCCTCCCAGCACCGCGGCTATTCCGCTGATCAAACCCCGACGCGTCGTTTTGGATAGTGACATGGTTGCAACTCGTTCCAGCGATGATGGGCTGCAGCGGAATTGGTGTCCACACCAGGTGCAGACAAGCTCTTTGGGAAAAATGTGATCGTTGGCGGCCAAATGGCCGAATGGTCACGCAGCCAGAACAAGCCGTCGAATGTCAGCCAGGTCGTAGCCGATAAAGGACTGGATGCCGATGCCGATTTGGTAAGCTTCCATGCCACCGACAAAGGCTTTCAGGTTCTTCTGCGGTGCACTGTCGACCTGACCGTTCCACATCACCCGACACAACGCTTCGTCGCTGTGGAAGTGGCCGGCACCCGACAGCACGGAATCGGCGTAGGCTCCGTAGAGGGTGCACTCCGAGATCGCCCGGTTGCGAGCAACCGCGTGAACCCATCCGGTACTGTTTTGCTCTTCCAGACGGTCGAGCAATGATTTCAGCGTATCCGTTCGCCAGCCGATCAGCGTATTGATGTAGTCGTGATAGGGCGGCTTCGGTAGCACGGGAATTCCAAGCAGGCGTTGGGTGCGTCGGCCCCATTGACAGTGTTTTGGCAAGTCGGCGGTGATGCCATTGTCGCGCCGATAAAGACGGAGATCCCCGTCGCGCCAGAGCGTCGCCGGATCAAAATTGCGCATCAGGACTACATCGGAGTCCGCCGAGAAGATCGTTTGCTCCGACAGGAGACGGCCCATGCCGAGACGGCGCAACTGTTGTACATGCCAACCACGCAAGGGAGGTGTGAAGGGGCTCAACCAGACGCGGCGGCGACCCAGTGAGAGCGGATCCGGGAACGGTCTCAGCCAACTCGGGAGGATTTCGCGCTCGTCCACGACCACGCGTCGCGGCCCTTTCAGGGCGGAAAACTGCTCAACATCGGCAGCCTCAACGAGGATGTAATGACACCACTCGCCCTCGAGCCTACGGTCGAGACTGTCGCTCAGCAGACGGCAACGCTCGAAATCCGCCGCGTAGGAAGCCGTGATAACCGCTGTGCTCATGCGCCGCCCCGTCCTATTTCCAGTCTAGGCCGCCGGTTCGTCGGCCTGTCTGCGGCCGAAGAATTTGTAACGGAGCACGTGGAACAAAAACAGCGGATTGCCGAACAGGTAGCGGCGCCATAGGCGGCGCGGCTCCAGGGCCAACCGGAAGATCCACTCGCTGCGCAGCAGGCGCAGGATACGTGGCGCCCTGGGTACCGAATTTGACACAAAATCAAACAGCGCTCCGACACTGAACACGACCTTGCCATGTTCCGGTCGGATGTGGCGGTCGATCCACAATTCCTGGCGCGGGCTGCCCATTGCCACGAGCAGAATGTCGGGTGAGAGTTCAGCCAGTTTTTCGAGGACCGGCCCACTTTCATCATCGCTGAAATAGCCATCGGAGACAGCCACGTATTCGTGCCAGGGCGCGTGGCGACTGAATTCGCCGCGCGCCTTTTCCAGCACTTCTTCAGTGGCGCCGATCATTGCCACACGCAACGGTGTTGCGACATAGGTCAGCAGGGCCGGAACGAAATCCGTGCCATTCAGATTTGCCGGAAAGGGTCTGCCATGCAGCGCCTTCGCCGCGATATCAATGCCGAATCCGTCCGGAAGGACGACACTGTGCGAAAGCGCCGTGCGGAAATCCTGATTGCGCAAGGCCAGATTGGCGTTGTTGGCGTTGAGGAAGGCGAAAACGGTCTGTCCGTCACCGGCGAGCGCCTCGTCAACACGACGATAGGCATCGCGCCAGTCGTACCAAGCCACGTTGATGGCAAGGATGTCGCAGTTGGAGATCGTGCGACGATCGGGCGGAATGCCCTGTGAAATTGGTATTGTTTCAGCCATGCGGGGCCGCATCCTTGCGTTTGTCAGGGCGCGCATCGCCGTTCGGCGCCTGCGCACAGGTTGTTTGGACATCAATTTGCCCAAACCACTGCCCGCTGTGTGCCCCGTCCCTGCCCGCAGCGATTGCAACTCTGGTTCGCCCGAAAAATAGGTGCAATTGCTTAAATAACGTGACTGGTCAGGTTGTCGGCGGTGATTGTCGATCTGCGGCAAAATGACTCGCGGGGCGTATTTGGGGTTTCGTGACCAAGGATTTTGTGACTCGATCCCGGTATGCCGAAACCTCTTCATACAGGCAACTTGGCCGACCTTTCAAAGGTTCAACTGATTGAGTTAGTGACCGCTCTTTATGTGGAGAACATGGAGTTGCGGGAAGCCAAAGCACGGCTTGTCGAGGAGAATCGGCGGCAGACCGAGATCATTACAGCCCAAGCAGATATGATTGCCGCCCTTGAGCAGCGGGTTGATGCTCTTGAGCATCGCCTTGCGTTGAACAGCAAAAACAGCAGCAAACCTCCGTCGAGCGACGGACCGTCTAAACCGCGCGCCAACCGCACTAAAAGCCAGCGAGGAAAATCGGGGCGCAAGCCCGGCGGGCAACCGGGGCACAAGGGCACGACGCTGTCCCAGGTCGACAATCCGGACGAGATCGTTGACCATCATCCGCAGACCTGCCCGGAGTGTCAGCACGACTTATCATACTGTTCGTCGCAAGGTTTCGTCGCCCGCCAGGTGTTCGACTTGCCCCCGCCACCGCCTCTGTCGGTCACTGAACATCGATCCCATAAGTGCATGTGCCCGGGCTGTGGCAAGCTTGCACGTGGCACTTTCCCGGAAGGGGTCACTGCGCCGGTTCAATATGGCGATCACATTGCGGCCATGGCGGCCTATCTTCAGACTCATCACTGCATTCCTGATGATCGTCTGTCGCAGGTGTTTTTCGACTTGTGCGGTGTACGGGTCGCGACAGCGACACTGTCGCGTCTCATCGCAAAGATGGCCCGGAAAATGCGTTCTTTCTCGGATTTTGTGCGTGAAGTGTTGTGCGGTCAGCAGGTTGCGGTCAAACATCTGGATGAAACGGGTCTGCGGGTTGGAGGCCGGACCCGGTGGCAGCATGTCATCTGTTCGCTGGCGATGAGCCATTTCCGAATGGGAAGCTGTAGAGGCGATTTGTTGTCTGGCGTGTCGGGCATAACGGTGCACGACAACTGGGTATCCTACGGCAAAATGGAAGGTGTCGCGCATGCACTTTGCAATGCCCATCACCTGCGTGAGTTGCAGGCGCTGGTCGAAATTGAAAAGGAAGACTGGGCATCGGCAATGCAGACCATTCTGCTGGATGCCAGGAAAGCAGCTGAAGTTGCCCGGGAAAACGGTCTGGACAATGTCGCGGCGACTGTGATCGCAGCCATCAACGAACGTTACGACGCCTGCATCACAAAGGCCATTTTGTTCCATGAAGGCCAGCCCCCTCTGAGCCCGACCCCGATCGGCAAAACCAGACGCGGGCGACCCAAACGACGGACCGGCCACAATCTTGCGCTGCGATTATGTGACCGCAAGGCCGATGTTCTGCGCTTCCTCAGAGACCTGCGTGTCCCCTTCACCAATAACGAGGCCGAGCAGGCTTTGCGGATGGGCAAGGTCCGCATGAAAGTCTCAGGCGGCTTCCGCACCATGACCGGGGCGGAGCGGTTCTGCACACTTCGAAGCGTAATCGAAACGGCACGCAAGCAAGGCTGGTCGATCCTTGAAACCCTGCAGATGACAGCCGATCAACTTGTCCAGGAACTCCAACCGGCCTAAAACGCCGCAGTGAACTGAACCGTTCAAGCGACAAGCTGTCCCGACTGATCAAGATTCCGTTTCAGTCCTGCGCACCCCGGCTAAATGTTCAATCAGCGTGATACCACGGACGACTGTCTACCGGTACTTTCGTACCCGGGGTCCAAAAGCGCCCCTGTATTTGGTTCGGATCAGTGTCAGATTGATCTCACAAATACCAAATAGAAGGTTTAAGCTATGAAGTTCCTCGCAACCATCGCAGACATCATTTCTAATTCGGTATTCAATTTTACCAAACACCCGGATGATGGATTTACTATTCAGACTCGTGGCCTAGGGATCATTGTGACCACATGCATCGTGTTTCTATTGTTTGGTTAATTCACGGATTCTTATGCGTGCAGAGAGGGTGAAAAGGCACCCCTCTCGGTGGTGCAACACTTGTAAACTGGCGCGGCAAGCCCCTACATTTGACCAGTGATCCTGCCTGCTAGGGAATTGTCATTATGAACCAACATGTCCCATGTACAGAGTTTTCGGATTTATACTCCTCCGACTGAATTGGCCCGAATTTTCTGTTGGCACTGAGTCAATTTATCGCAGTGCACTTTCGTCGCGCAGCCTGCATTTTGTCGGCATGAATGACGCAAAGATATCGATCACTCTTAGCGAAGAAGAGCGTACAGCCCTTGAGGCGGTCTGCCGCCGCCGCAAGGTTGAGGCCCTTGTATGGAAACGCGCCAGAGCGTTTTTGTTGCTGGATGCCGGCGAAGATGCCCGCACGGTGTGTCGCATCCTGGACATCGGGCCGACTGTCCTGACGGAATGGAAGTCGGCTTTTGCGGCCATGGGACTTTCGTTTTTCGGGCTGAAGGACTACAGCCCCCGGCAGGGCCATTTGTCGTTTGCGCAGGAGGCTGAACTGAAGGCGCATTTCAGCAACACCCCACCTCGCAACGCCGACGAGGTCTGTGCCCATATTCTGGCGGAATACGGCCAGAGCTATTGCTCCTCGGGAGCTGCAAAGCTGATGAGCCGTCTTGGGTTTGAGTACAGGAAGCCACAGGTTCTGCCGACCCGGGCCGCTGAAGCTGTAGGGCGACAGTTCATTTTGACCGTAAGGCGACAGCTACCTTTACGAGGTGGCAACAGCCTTAGCTCATCGATTTTCCGTCAACAATTGGCGGAAAAAGACGATGAGCTTTCTCGCAAAAGAGGAACGGACAGCGATGGCTGTATTGTTGAAACAGGGGCATTCCCAGAGCGCAGTGGCGCGGCTTCTCGGGGTTACGGAGGGCACGGTTCGATATCATCACAAGCGCCGATCGGCGGGCGTATTGGATGGTAGGTCCAAGCAGACATTCAAGGCCGCCGATTATGCGGAAGCGATCTCGCATTGGCGCTCTCAGCAAGAGGACGGCCGTGTAAACCTGGTGGATCTTCATCGGTGGCTGCAGCGCGAGCATGGTTATGGCGGGAGCCTGCGATCGGTTCAGAGATATTGGAAGGCGACGTATCCGGCCCCGAAGGTCCGGGCGAGACGTCGTGTTGAGACGCCGGCCGGCGCACAGGCCCAGGTGGACTGGGCGGAGTTTCCCGGCGTGGTTCTTGGCGACGAGGTTGTCGATCTTTCTGCCTTGATCGTGACGCTTTCCTGGAGCCGCAAACGGGCGGTTGTCTGGTCTCGTTCGAAGGACATGTTGTCCTGGCAGTCGTGCAATACGGCGTGTTTGCGTCGCTTGGGCGGTTCAGTCGCGGTTCTGCGCATCGACAACGTGAAGACGGCGATCTCCAAGGGGGCCGGCGCCTGGGGCGTCATCAACGAGACGTATCGGCGCTTTGCAGCGCAACTGAACTTCCATGTCGACGCCTGCCAACCTCGGCATCCGGAGGGAAAGGGTAAAGTCGAGAGACATGTGCGCGACCTTCGTGAGACGGTTGATCCTCGCAAGGAGGCCTTTGACAGCCTGGAACAACTGCAGGCCGTGACCGATGCGCGGCTTGAAGAGCGTGCCGGCCGCCTGCGGTGCCCGGCGACCGGCACCAGTGTCGCCGAAGCGTGGGAACAGGAGCGTCGTCTTCTGACGCCATTGCCGGAGACGCTACCGGAACCGTTCGACATCGTCGTGCGCAGGCCCGTCGGAATTGACTGCCTCGTCAGCTTCGAAGGCCGACAATACAGCGTGCCGTTCCGTTTCGTCGGCCAGGACGTGGAGGTACGCGGTCTGGCCGGGCACGTGCAGATCCTCAAGAATGCCGAAGTGATCGCCATGCATCCGCGCCGCACCGAGCGGCTGATCGTGTGTGACGATGCACACTTCGATGGTGATGACACCGATCGTGTCCGCGCGCCGATGCCGCTTGGCAAGATGGGGCGAGGCCTTCAGGCACTGGCGGCCAGCAATGTTCAGCAGCGCTCGATCGACATCTACGCCCGTCTGGCGGAGGTGGCCCGATGACGTCTCGGAGCATAAAACTGGATATTGACGTAACCCGCGAGAAGCTGGACGCACTCGGCCTTGGCTACGCATCCGAGGCGCTGGACACTTTGCTGTCGGAGGCCGTCAGCACCGAGATGTCCGCTCACCAGTTACTTGAACGGATTCTCGATATTGAGCGTGCCGGCCGCGAAGAACGGCGCATCAAGACGATGATGAAGACGTCGAAAATCCCGACCGGGCAGACGTTGGAAAACTTCGATTTTGCCTTCCAGCCGGCAATCGAGCGTTCCCGCATCGACACCTTGGCGACCGGGGCCTGGATCCGGAATGCCGAGGTTGTCCTGCTTCAGGGGCCGCCCGGGGTCGGGAAGTCGCACTTGCTCGTGGGACTGGGCATCCGGGCGATCCAACTCGGCTTCTCAGTCCAGTACTATCGCTTTGATGAACTGCTGACGGCCATCAAGGCGGACGCGCTTCTGCCGCCTACAAGGCTAAAGGGCCGGAAATACATGTCCAGTTCGCTGCTGCTGATCGACGAAATGGGCTTTGATCCGATGAACCGGGAAGAGGCCGGCCTGTTCTTCCGGCTGGTCAGCTATCGCTACGCTCGGGGTGCGATGATCATCACCACCAACAAGAGCATTCGCGACTGGACCGAGTTGCTCGCCGGCGATGAAGTCCTTGCTGCCGCGATCCTCGATCGGCTCCTTCATCGATCTCATGTGCTCAACATCAAAGGCCGCTCATATCGGCTGCGCGACCTCGAAGAACTTCTGACAAAAGAGAGCGCCTGAACGGGCAAAATTTTGGCGCCGCGATTTGGGGGGCGTACGCCCCCCAAATCGCGCAGTCCTCGTAACACTGGGTGTCGCCTTAACTCGTAAGAGTAGGTGTCGCTTGACAGAAGCGGCACAGGAAGCCTTCATCGCCGCTTACGAGGCGCTGATGAGGCGGTTGGACGACGATGAGATGGTGGTGTTTTCGGATGCCGTGCACCCGACCCACCAAAGCCGCCCCGCCCACGGCTGGTTTCCCAAGGATCAGAAAACCGCCATCAAGGCCAGTTCAGGCCGCAAGAGATTGAATATTCAAGGTGCGATTGATCTCGAGACCTTCCAGTTCACCTTTGTCGAAGCCGAAAAGATCAATGCTCGCACGACCCGCCAGATGCTCGAAAAGCTGGAACTGGCCAACCCTTCAATGACGGCGATCCATGTCTTTGTGGACAATGCCCGCTATCATCATGCCAAAGTGCTTCAGCCTTGGCTGAACGCTCCGGACCGCAGGGTCAAACTGCATTTCCTGCCGCCCTACGCGCCGCATCTGAACCCGATCGAGCGTCTTTGGGGCGTCATGCACAAGTGGGTCACCCACAATCGCCATTACGCCACGTTCAATCAGTTCGCCGACGCCATTATGGGGTTCTTTCGACAAACCCTTCCAGACAAATGGCACGAGTTTCGCGACACCGTGACCGACAACTTCCGGGTCATCTCGCTCCGAAAATATAAGCTGATTTGAGATCGAGAAACGATCAGGTCAATTCAGTCGGATGAGTATAGACAAAATCGCCAAGTCTGCAAGAGATGCGCGAGTGTGGCTTGAGGAAGACAAGCAGCGATACACACCGGGTTTTGATTCCCACGGCAAACCACGTGTTATCGATGAATCGCCCGGCCTTTTCAAAGATCCAAACCCCGAAGATGCAATGCCATTTCTTCAGCTTGAAACTCGATTTGCAATTTTGCGCTACCAGGGAATTGCCCGCATTTTGCACATCATGCGCATAAAAGGCCTCTTTAACAGCCTCTCAGATGAGACCTTCTGCGCATATTGGGAAGTCGCCATGAGAGAGCAGGCTATGCCGCTGTTGCGGAAGTTGCAAAAGAGCGCGTATGAAAACAACCCCTTGTCAGCGACCGCGCTCGCATCAATCATATATGCGACGAACGGCGACAACGGCAACGCGGCGCGTAAACGGTTTAAGGAAAACTACCTTGAGCCACTCGAAGCTCTTCGTCTTGTCAAATACAGAATGATCGGTGTTCATTTCGAATTCGGAATGGGCGATGTTCTGGATCTATACACCGATGAAATTTACACACCACTTGCTCAAAAGATCGTTAATCTGACTTGTCAGTCGCAAAGCAAAGCCAACTGAAAAGGTAAACCTGAGATGGCACAAAATACAACAAAACCAGATAACAACCGGCCCAATCGCGGTTGGAAAGGGGGCGGCGCTTTGTTGATCGTCGCAATCTTGATCGCTGCTGGTATCAGCGCATTTGATGGTGCCTCATCAAATGCTATGGCCAACGGTCTTGGTGAGACGAATGTTCGCAACCTTGCCAAGCTCTAGAAAACCATCGTAGCGCAGTCACTGGCTCGTCATTCGCCAGGTTTTATTATAGGGCACCTCGAAAAATACGGGAATACGGGGGAGTCAAATTCAAATCGTTCAGGTATGTTGCCTGCGGCTGACATTGAAGCGAGAGGGAGTGTGTTGTTATGGCTCAGATGGGTTTTTTCGATGTTGAGGAGCGCTACGCTGGTCTCGACGCCAAGAAAGATCCGCTCTTGGCCATCAATGCCGCTGTGCCTTGGGAGCAATTTAGGGAGCTCTTGCAGAGCATATGGCGCATGCCTGCGCAGGAGCGCAAGTCGAAGGCCGGCCGCAAGCCTTGGGATGCGGTTATGATGTTCAAGGCGATCGTGCTTTGTGAGTTGTACAATCTGTCGGACGATCAGGTGGAGTACCAACTGCGTGACCGGCTGTCGTTCGTGCGTTTTCTGGGGCTCGGTCTGGAAGACACGGTTCCCGACGCCAAGACGGTCTGGCTGTATCGCGAACAACTGGCGCAAGCTGGCGCGGTCGAGCAGCTATTCGCCGATTTCGACCGCCATCTGAGCGAGCGTGGATATCGGGCCATGGGCGGACAAATCATTGATGCCTCGATTGTGACCGTGCCTCGCCAGCGCAACAAGAAGGATGAGAATGAGCAGATCAAGGCCGGTAAAACCCCGGGGGATTGGGCAGACAAACCGGCAAAGGCCCGGCAGAAAGACACCGACGCCCGCTGGACGAAGAAGAACGGAAAGAGCCATTACGGCTACAAGAACCACATCAATGTGGACCGGCGTCACAAGCTGGTGCGGCGCTATGACGTGACGAGCGCCTCGGTGCACGACAGTCAGGTCGTGGACGATATCCTTGATGACGACAACACGGCCAGCGGCGTCTGGGCAGACAGCGCTTACCGGTCGGCGGAAATCGAGGCGAAGCTTGCACAGAAGGGTCTGAAGAGCCGCATTCACCGCAAGGCCAAGCGTGGCAAGCCGCTCGGGAAGCATGAGAAGCGTGGCAATACGAGCCGCTCCAGGGTTCGTTCGCGGGTTGAACACGTCTTCGGATCCCAGCACAACGATATGGGGGGCACTTTGGTCCGGTGCATTGGCATGGCCCGCGCGAAGGCGCGTGTTGGGCTGAAGAACCTGACCTACAACATGCGGCGTCTCACCCTGCTTGAGAGGCTTCAGGCTGCACCAACATGACGGCGGTCATGGGGGGAGTCTGCCAAGAATCCCGAAAATGGTGGCGAAAAGGCCAAAACTGAAGGCCGTTAGCTACCAATACGAGTAGCAAGGCAAGCGCTATGAACCAAAAGTTGTCACTTGGCGAAAATCACGCCAATTTTCGAGGTGCCCTATAGCTGCGCCTGACAACCTGAGTAGTTACCACCACTTGCTCAAAAGATCGTTAATCTGACTTGTCAGTCGCAAAGCAAAGCCAACTGAAAAGGTAAACCTGAGATGGCACAAAATACAACAAAACCAGATAACAACCGGCCCAATCGCGGTTGGAAAGGGGGCGGCGCTTTGTTGATCGTCGCAATCTTGATCGCTGCTGGTATCAGCGCATTTGATGGTGCCTCATCAAATGCTATGGCCAACGGTCTTGGTGAGACGAATGTTCGCAACCTTGCCAAGCTCTAGAAAACCATCGTAGCGCAGTCACTGGCTCGTCATTCGCCAGGTTTTATTATAGCTGCGCCTGACAACCTGAGTAGTTACTTTCCTGGTTCTTTTTCACTGTCAGGACATAGTCGCCACCTTTGTCGACAATCCGGGATGTGATTGATTTCTGGCAGAAAATTGCATCCCCCGTGATAATCTTGCCCTCAAGGTCCAGACTGTCGAGGAGCCGCAGCGCATCCGGGATTTCCTTGCCTTTGCCGCGAGACGAGACATGGCCCGCACACTGTCCGAGTGCCGCACAAAAAGCGGACAGCACATGTTCTGCATCGCCCTCATCGTTCTTACTGGCACGCAAGGTCTTGCCATCAATTGAAATGTGGCGGCGCCCTCGTCGGTCGCGGCTATGAACTGGCTGAAAACCCGGGCCATGGCGTTCGCATCAAGAATGCGCAGAAGTTCGGTCAACGTTGAATGACATGGTGCCGGACGCCCCCGGCGAAATCCTAGGCGCTGAAGTTGTTTCGATGTAAGGGAACGTCCCAGGCGAAAGGCCGCCATCATGCCCTTGCGCCCGCACAGAACCGACAAAAGCATCAATCCCAGAAGGGCCTCCAAAGGATGTTGACGCCCCTTTTTTCCGCGTGGGTCGGGCACCTGTCGCAAAATCGAACGAATGGTCTGCATTTCAAAACTCACCATGCACATTTCTATTCGTGCCATAGATTCAGACATGGTTCTGATTTACAACCGTTTTTTCAGCTACGACAAATAGCCCTGATGCGCTGATAGGCATGGTTGCCGGTCGGTCGTGACGGGGTTTACCGCAGAAAGATCAAAGTGCCGCAGGCGCGACGGACTGCGGATGGGTGGAAAATCGAGGGTTTCGCATAGGCAATCGCGCCTTACACAATCTTTCTGGCACATTCCGTGGCAATATAGACGAGCCTGCCATCACCCGCCATTCCTGTCGGTCAGAGACCCCAACTCCTCATGCGTCGATTCGGTGTAGAAGGCATCGTTGGTTCGGGAGCCAATAAACTTTCCCCGTCCATATCGGTTTGATGTATATATGTCGCTTGTTGGGCGCCAATTTTGTCAGGGGAATCGGGTGAATTTTTTATGCAGCAATCACCTCCGTTAGAAAGTCTTCATCCCATGCCGCCATATGTCGTTTGAGGCGCATACTTTCCTTTCCAGCAGCGGCGCGCAACAGGTTTGAAGCGATGTGTTTTACGGTGGTGAAATTAGCTGGCGCATTGCGTTTTCGGATGCGGCATTCATCATCCCGGAACACCATATCCATGACCCAGTGCAAACTATTTTCAATCGCCCAATGCGCGCGAATGACCTCGTTGAACCGCTCGGCCGTGGCGGTGAACGAGGCGATGTAGAACCGCCTTTCACACTCAACTTCGTCACCGATCTCGCGCTTGGCTTCTATCATGACAATGCACTTCAGACCGGGCCAGTCATGCTGTTTCTTCAGCCAGTCTATATCACTCACGACCCGACAGGTTCGCGTTTCAATCCGGCCATGTGACTTCTCAATCGTTTCATGGGTATCAACGTCTATGTCTCTGAAATCACGTGCGATCTGCTCCTCGAAATAAAGCACAACGTCGTCATGCAGGTTGTCCTGATTACCTTTGAGGGCCAGAACGTAGTCGGCCTGTTTTTCGAGTATCCTGGCGGCGATGGCACGCTGGCACCCTATCGCGTCAATGGTCACGATGGCCCCGTTGAGCGTCAGAAGATCAAGCAGTTTCGGGATCGCGGTAATCTCATTGGATTTGTCCGCGACCTTCTTCTGACCCAGCACCAATCGCTGGTTGGCGCTGAAGGCAGAGATCATGTGAATGGCTCCCTTGCGTCCGGCCTTCTGATAAGAACGCCGCAGTGTTCTGCCATCGACTGACACGACGTCATCGGAACATCCTGTCAGCGAAGAAACCCAGGAAATGAAGCAGCTCTGAAATTGCTTCGCATCAAGCACCGAGAATACGTCACCCAACTGATCATGACTGGGTGTTCCATTTTTGAAGGGACGAAACCGACGCAGAAAATCAAGCTTCTTCTCGCCGAATTTCGCAATCTCCACCCAACAATTGGCCCCGGCGAGAACCGCGCAGAGTACAAGAAGCAGGATTTCGTCCAGCGGATACTCCACCTTGCCCTGCTGGCGGGGGTCGCTCAGAAGCGAGAAATGTTCAATAAAGCCAACGATCTGTTCTTTTTCCAGCGCGGAATTTGCCATCGTCTGTCCTCTGAAATAGCCGAATCAATTCCGCGCAGCGATACAGAGAACCATCCTTTTGTCACGCGTTTTTTCACCCGATTGCCCTGCCAATTTTGTCGATGTCGATGTCGATTGACACCATCTCGAATAATTCGCAATATAAGGTGACATGTTACCGTTCAGAGTGTTTTCGAATGAGGAGGAACCGATGAAGAGGACTCTGTTAGCCACCACCGCACTCATGATGCTGGGTGGGGTTGCCCACGCGTGTGAAGATAGTGAACGTGTTGAAATCACCTGGTCGACGATCGCGGGCTTCTACACCGACGCCATGGCACAGTTCGCCGAGGGCTTTGAAAGTACGGAATGTGCCAAGGTCAACATCGTCAACATCGACAACTCCCAACTCTACAACAAACAGGTCATCGAGATGGTCGGGCAGACCGGGGCCTATGACGTTGTGACGTTGGAAACGGCCGAGAAGGCTGAATTCGCCGAAAACGGTTTCATTCTGCCGATGACCGATTTCTTTGCGGACAAACAGGAATTGCTGGATGACGTTTCACCGACCCTGCGGGCGATGACGGTTGAGTATAAGGGCGACGTCTGGGGCCTGCCCTACTACACCTATTCCGCTGGCATGTTCGTTCGCCAGGATTTGCTGGACGATGCGGGTGAACAGGCGGACTTCAAGGAAAAATATGGCTATGACCTTGCGCAACCAACCACCTGGGAGCAGCATCGCGACATTGCCGAGTTCTTTACCCGCGCCGCTGGAGAAAAACTCAAGGGCGAGACGCTGGAGAAGGATTTCTACGGCGTAGGCCTCATGGCCGGTCGGTTCCCGGAAATCCAGGACGAGCTTTCGGCGCCCCTTTGGGGCATGGGCTCGGATTGGTTGACCGATGATGGCACGGTTCCAGTCGATGATGTCGAGAAGGTGCTGTCAGACGGGTGTGATTCCCATATGGCGTCGTTTTTGTGCGGCGAATTCCATTCTGCAAATCATGCTGCGAGCGCATCTTGCGCGACCACTGTTTGGTTGTCATTTGCGCATTTTGGTGGCTTCCATCGGTCGTCGCGGTTCAGGCGCGGTGCCATGGCGATCCATGCTTTATCGAAGCGTCCGGATTTGAGCAGGGCGCGGAAGGTCAAAACCCCTTGGCCGCCTTCGCGCCCCCAGCGCTGCCCAGAACGCTTCATCCGGCTTGTCACCAGGACCTTGTTCGCCGCCTCCACCGCGCCCGATCCGATTGCGAATCCCGCGCTGGCAGCTTCCGCATAGTTCATGCGGCTGCGGTTATTGCGGAAGTAGCCCAATTCCGCTCGGATTTCGTCGGCCTTTTCCCCTTTCCGCAACTGGTAGCGCAAGGCGTCAATCACCTTGCTGGCACCATTGGGATCGTGGCGCAGCACATGCCGCCATTTCTCGAACCAGGCCTTTGCCGCAGCCGTGCCTTTGCCAAACGCGGCATCGGCGGCAGCGCTCAAATGCTGAGCCGCGTGCCAGAAGTCGACCAGGATCACGTCGGGTTGCAGCGATTCCAGAAACGTCCAGTTGTCCTTCGCGCCGTCTGCAACGACCGCAAGCTTCAGGTCCGGTTTGCGCCCGATCCAGTAGGAAACCTCAGCTTTCAACTGCGACTTGAGGTTCTTCTTGCCAGCCTCTGGAAAACGTCCGAAGTACCGGCTTTCCAGCATATTGCCCTCGTTATCAACCAAGGCTACGACGCCGCATGAAGCCTCGCGCCAGCCTGCCTCGGTGGTTTTGCCATCCGCCGTTTCGGCCTTCATGTGCACCATGACCCCGTCGAGGGAAGCAAGCACCGACACGGCCGCATCAGGCAGGTCTTCCTGGGCCCGCAGTTCCGCCAGCAATTCGTCGGAACACTCGTCCATGCAGTTTCCTGCCTCCCCGGAAAGTCTTACCAGAGAGGCCACCGAGGGCCCTTCGCCGCACAGCCTCGCCCAGATGTCCTGGCTCTCGCGGGCTGTCAGACTGCTCATCAGGGACATTGAAAGGCCCGCCGCCGCAGGCGTCAGTCCACCATCTGTCAGCCCCAGCAAGCTCTCCGCAGGAACCAGCGCAGCGCCGCCGCCCGAGGGACGATAACGTGACCGGCCAAAGGTGACCGGCCCGAACGTTGTCATCGCCCGGCCCGGCGTGGTCTCAGCCTTGCGATAGGTTGTGCCGTCTATTTCCAGAGACTGTCCTTGGTCGTCAAGCATCTCGAATGCCTCCGTCAGGCCCGAACGAGCAATACCCAAGATCATTTCTTGATAGGCTTTTTCGGCTGATAGCGGGTCGGCTCGGAACATTTCGGCGAGATACTCCGCCACGCCCAGTTCGTGGGCATGCAAAGCCAGAAGCTTGCCAAAATCCGCGAGGTTTTTCTGCGCCGGGCTGTCGGCAGCATCCTTTTCGTTGATGTTGGCAATGGCTGTTCCCGGCTGTAGGCTGTGCATCGGAGCGTTCCTTTTTTGTGCGCCTCCCTCGTGAGGGGAATTGGAGAAATTGCACATTGAAGGGGCGCTCCGCCACACCAGACCGCACCCAGTCCTGCAGTGAAAATGGAAAAATCGCGGCCCACGCGCCGATTTTTCGCGAAATCGGCCAAATTCGCTGCCCACTTCAGATTCGGCTCCAAAAATAACAAGTGATTACAGGCCACTAGAAAAACTGCCTTCCGCCATACAGAAATCACTCCCCCGGCAACAGTCTTCAACGCTGGCTCCAGGAAGCCCGTAGGGGCGGTCACGAGGTCCTGTTGCAAGTTCCCTTCGAGCCGTTCGATTATCCAACAACGATCCCGGACCGCGAACGCTTTTGGTTGCGGACGGATCGCAGCAGAACCTCGATGACCTGCACTGGGCCATGGGCCGCATCACCAACTACACCGGCGTCATGAACTTCATGGGCGCGCGGTTCCTTTCAGACCCGGCTGCCACGGAAACGCTGATGCGAGACCTCGCCAAACGCGGCGTGCTGTTCCTGGACGACGGCACTTCGGCCCAGACCGTCACCGGCGCCATCGCTCGGGCCGTCGGCGTTCCATATGCGGAAGGCAATATGGTGGTGGACAACAAGATCGATCGCACGGAAATCATGCGGCGGCTCGATGATGTCGAGCGGGTCGCCAAGCGCGACGGCACGGCATAGCGACTGCGTCGGCATTCGATGTCAGTGTCGATGCGATCGCCGCCTGGGCCAATGAGGCCAAGGCCCGCGGCATTGAGATCGTCGCGGTTTCCGCGTTGACCGATGATCCGGAAAAATTCTGACATGGGCGAGAAACGGCCAAGGGCATCCGACCTCCCCTATCGACGCTGTGTCGGCATTGTCGTCCTGAACCCGTCTGGTCTCGTCTGGGCCGGCCGCCGGATCCCCAAGACCATCGACAAGGATGACCCGCGTGCGCATCTGTGGCAGCTTCCACAGGGCGGCATCGACAAGGGCGAGGAACCGGTGGAGGCTGCGCTCCGCGCAACTTTATGAGGAAACCGGCATCAAGAGTGTCTCGCTGATCGCCGAAGCGCCCGACTGGATCCCCTACGACCTCCCGCAAGAACTCATGGGCGTTGCCCTCAAAGGCAAGTATCGCGGTCAGACCCAGCGCTGGTTTGCCTTCCGCTTTGAGGGCGACGACAGCGAAATCGCCATCGATCCGCCTCCGGACGGCCACAAGGCGGAATTCGACGCCTGGGCCTGGAAGCCGCTTTCCGACATGCCCGGCCTCGTTGTGCCGTTCAAACGCGCCGTCTATGATCAGGTCGTCGAAGCGTTTGCGCATCTGCAGGGAGAGAACGCATGAAGCTGATCGGCCTCATCGGCGGCATGAGTTGGGAATCGACCGCGCTCTATTACCGCCTGATGAACGAGGACGTGAAGGCACGCCTCGGCGGCCTGCACTCGGCCCGAATCCTCCTGCATTCGGTCGACTTCCAGGAAATCGAGGCCCTGCAGCATGCCGATGACTGGGACGGTACGGCCGAAATATTGGCGAGAGGCGCGCGTGGTCTCGCCGCCGGCGGCGCCGACTTCCTGGTGATTGCCACCAACACCATGCACAAGGTGGCTGATGCCATCGAAGCAAAGTCAGGCCTGCCGGTCCTGCATATTGCCGATCCGACCGGCGCGGCGCTCACCGCCGATGGCGTGCGCAAAGTTGGTCTGCTTGGCACCCGCTTCACGATGGAACAAGCCTTCTATCGTGAGCGCCTGGAAAACGAGTTCGACCTGGAGGTGATCGTGCCCCACGCCGAGTCCCAGGCCGAAATCCACCGCATCATCTACGAAGAACTGTGCAAAGGCATTGTCACGGAACCTTCCGCCGAGGTGTTTCAGGGCGCCATCGCCAATCTCGCCGCCGCAGGTGCCGAAGCCGTTATCCTCGGCTGCACCGAAATCACCATGATCGTTGATCCCAATGCGGCAGACCTTCCGACCTACGACACGACCGCACTCCATGCGAAAGCGGCTGTGGACCGGGCATTGGGGTAAGCGTCCCTGATTCACCAAAGCCAGATTGACTATCCAGAACAGTGCTACTGAATGGTCAAATCCTGCCGATCCCTCTGCAGATTGCCCTCGCTGTTTGCAAACACTCCAATCGCCGGCCCAACCAGAAGTTCATGCGGTACAAAACCGAAAGATCGTGAGTCCATCGAGTTGTCACGATTGTCACCGAGCATGAAATAGTGCCCGTCTGGCACTTCGAACAGCTTGGTGTTATCCGCGTAGGTGTCACTTGCGAGATCCAATACCTTGTAGGATCTGCCATCGGGAAGGATTTCGCGAAAAAGAGGCACCATTTCGCTTCCAAAGCGGTCGCTCAACTCGAACTCTCCGAGCGGTTCTTGCGCGAGTTCCTCGCCGTTGAGAACAACATGCCCATCACGCATTTGCACAGTATCCCCAGGCAGCCCGATCAGCCGCATTACGAAACTGGCTTGGGGACTTTCGAATATTACAACCTCCCCTCGGGCAGGTTCCTTTGCTCGGAAACCGAAGGCCGATTTCGAAACCATGACATAGTCTCCAACGAGCAGCGTTGGCGCCATTGAACCCGAAGCGATCGAATACGGTTGATAGACAAATCCACGAATCAACAGTGCTGCTATGATCTGCAATAGGCCAAGAGAAATGACCACCCATAGGCGGGAGTAGCGTGAATCCGGTTTGCTTTTGGCACGCAAATACAACGTTACACAGACAGAGATAACGACAAATGCCGCCGACATAACCTCCGAAAACCGGAGCGGGAGCGGCGGCCAATAGGGAACCAGGACAACCAGCATGACCCAGAAGAGCAGCGAAGATGGCGACCAGGTAAAATCCCAACCTGACACGACCAATCCAAATCAACCCGGCGGCAAACCCGCAAAGCAAACTGACAAGAATGGTTGACAGGATGGATCTGGGTTGCGAATCGTCGATCGCCATTGGAACTCCAAAGTTTTAGGGATGCCCCTCATAAACCTTGGCGTGTAGGCGGAAAATCGGAACAAAAAAAGGCGGTCAAACCCCGCCTTCATCGTCTCGAACTTGACGCTGACTTCAAACTGCGTCCTGCAAGGTCAGCAGATTATCCAGCTTCTCAGCAATGCGTGACTTGTCGGCGTCTGTCTTGGCGTCGGCAAGGTCTTCGCGCGTGTTCTGGATGCGCTGGGCGAGCTCCTCGCGATCGATATCATCCACATGCACGGCCGATTCGGCGAGCAACGTACAGCCCTCGGGAAGGATATCGGCGAAGCCGCCGAATACCACATAGCGGTTGCTGTCCGCCGGAGGCAGACTTCACCTCGACGATGCCCGGCTTGATCGTGGTCATGACCGGCGCGTGATTGGCCATCACGGTCATCTCACCATCGGTGCCCGGAATGATCACCTCGCTGGCGGATTCCGATAGAAGCAGCCGCTCCGGCGACACGAGTTCGAAATTGAAGCTTTCGGCCATTTCGATCACTTTCCCTGACGTGGCTGCGGCCGCAGCCGCCATCCGGTCGTGGCTTAGGCGGCTTCCGCTGCCAGTTTCTGGGCTTTCTCGATTGCCTGGTCGATGCCACCGACCATGTAGAAGGCGGCTTCCGGCAGATGATCGTATTCGCCTTCGACCAGACCTTTGAAGCTCTTGATCGTGTCTTCCAGATCGACCAACTGACCAGGCGAACCGGTGAACACTTCGGCAACGAAGAAGGGCTGCGACAGGAAACGCTCGATCTTACGGGCACGCGCCACCGTCAGCTTATCGTCTTCCGACAGTTCGTCCATGCCGAGAATTGCGATGATGTCTTGCAGGGACTTGTAGCGCTGCAGGATCGACTGCACGTTGCGGGCAACTTCGTAGTGCTCTTCACCGACGATCATCGGATCGAGCATGCGCGAGGTGGAATCGAGCGGGTCCACGGCCGGATAGATGCCCTTTTCCGAAATGGCGCGATTGAGCACCGTCGTGGCATCGAGGTGGGCGAACGACGTCGCCGGTGCCGGGTCGGTCAGGTCATCGGCCGGAACGTAGACGGCCTGCACGGAGGTAATCGACCCCTTGTTGGTGGTGGTGATGCGTTCCTGCATGGTGCCCCATGTCAGTGGCCAGCGTCGGCTGGTAGCCCACGGCCGAGGGGATGCGGCCGAGCAGCGCCGACACTTCCGAGCCGGCCTGGGTGAAGCGGAAGATGTTGTCGATGAAGAACAACACGTCCTGGCCTTCGTCGCGGAAATGTTCGGCCACAGTCAGGCCGGTCAGGGCAACGCGGGCGCGGGCGCCGGGCGGCTCGTTCATCTGGCCGAAGACGAGTGCACATTTCGAGCCCTCGGTCGAACCGTCGTTTTCCTTCGGATCCTTGTTAACGCCCGATTCGATCATTTCCCAATAAAGGTCATTGCCTTCGCGGGTGCGCTCGCCAACCCCGGCGAACACCGAAAAGCCACCATGCGCCTTGGCGACGTTGTTGATCAGTTCCTGAATGAGAACCGTCTTGCCAACGCCGGCGCCACCGAACAGTCCAATCTTACCGCCCCTTGCATAGGGCGCGAGCAGATCGACCACCTTGATACCGGTGACCAGGATCTCGGCTTCCGTCGACTGATCGACATAGGCCGGTGCCTCCTGGTGGATGCCGCGCCGAGCGGCGGTTTTCACGGGACCGGCCTCGTCGATCGATTCGCCGATGACGTTCATGATGCGACCCAGCGTCTCGTCGCCGACCGGCACCGAAATTGGTGCACCGGTATCGAAGACTTCCTGGCCGCGAACCAGACCTTCGGAGGAGTCCATTGCAATCGTGCGCACCGTGTTCTCGCCCAGGTGCTGCGCCACTTCCAGAACCAGCCGGTTGCCCAGATTGTCGGTTTCCAGCGCGTTCAGGATCGGCGGCAGGTGATCCTCGAAGGCGACGTCGACCACGGCGCCGATAACCTGTGTTATCGTGCCCTTGACGCCCGATGTGTCGATTGCGGCGGTAGCTGCCTCAGCCATGTTATTACCCTCTTGATAGAGCTCTTAGAGCGCTTCCGCGCCCGAAATGATTTCGATCAGTTCTTGGTGATCTGCGCCTGACGCTGGCGGTTGTAGTTGAGCGTCAGTTTGTCGATCATGTCGCCTGCATTGCGCGTCGCGTTGTCCATTGCGGTCATGCGCGCGCCCTGCTCTGAAGCGCTGTTTTCCAGCAGCGCCCGGAAAATCTGCACCGCGATATTGCGCGGAATGAGATCGTTCAGGATTGTTTCGGCGTCCGGCTCGTAGTCGTAGACGGCACTGCCGCCGGCTTCCTCGGCCGGGCTGTCACCCGTGCCCGCCGGGATAATCTGCTGGGCCGTCGGAACCTGGGTCATGACGGACTGAAATTCCGAGTAGAACAGAGTGCAGATATCGAAACCGCCATGGTTGAACAGATCGATGATCTGACGGGCGATGTCGTTGGCGTTTTCGTAGCCGACCCGTTTGACCTCACGGAGGTCGACCCGGTCGATGATCAGCGACTCGTATTGTCGCTTCAGGATGTCATAACCCTTCTTGCCCACGCACAGGATCTTGATTTCCTTGCCTTCCGCCTGCAGCTCGGCGATCCGGTCGCGTGCCAGGCGGGCGATCTGCGAGTTGAAACCGCCGCACAACCCGCGCTCAGCCGTGCAGACCACCAGCAGATGGGTCACGTCCTCGCCGGTTCCGGTCATCAAATGCGGTGTGTCGTGGCCTTCGGTCACAGCGCCGGCAATATTGGCGAGAACCGCGCTCATGCGCTGCGAATAGGGCCGCGCAGCCTCCGCCGCCTCCTGGGCACGTCGCAGTTTCGCCGCGGCGACCATTTGCATCGCCTTGGTGATCTTCTGCGTCGCCTTGACAGAGGCGATCCGGTTTCTCAGATCCTTAAGTGAAGGCATCCGCTATCCGTCCGTTGCTTTGTTTCCGTCCCCTGAAAATCAGGCGTAGGACTTTGCGAAGTCATCGATGGCAGCGGTCAGCTGCTTGGTGATGTCGTCACTCAAGGCCTTCTCCGTACGGATGGCATCGAGCACCGCCTTGCCGTCGCCCCGCATGTGGGCGAGCAGGCCTTCCTCGAATTTGCCAACTTCCTCAACCGGCAGACCATCGAGATAGCCATTGACGCCGGCAAAGATCACCGCGACCTGTTCCTCGGTCTTGAGCGGAGAAAACTGCGGCTGTTTCAAACAGTTCTGTCAGCCGGGCGCCACGATTGAGGAGGCGCTGGGTAGCGGCATCCAGGTCGGACCCGAATTGGGCGAAGGCTGCCATTTCGCGGTACTGTGCCAGTTCGCCTTTAATGGAGCCGGCAACCTGTTTCATCGCCTTGATCTGCGCCGACGATCCAACGCGGGACACTGACAGTCCGACGTTCACGGCTGGGCGGACGCCCTGATAGAACAAGTCGGTTTCCAGGAAGATCTGGCCATCGGTGATCGAGATCACGTTGGTCGGAATAAACGCCGACACGTCGTTACCCTGGGTTTCGATAACGGCAGCGCCGTCAGTGACCCGGAGCCGCTGTCATCATTGAGCTTCGCCGCCCGCTCCAGCAGGCGTGAGTGCAGGTAGAAAACGTCGCCCGGATAGGCCTCGCGTCCCCGGCGGACGGCGCAGCAACAGCGACATCTGGCGATAGGCGACCGCCTGCTTCGAAAGGTCGTCATAGCCGATCAGTGCGTGCATTCCGTTGTCGCGGAAGTATTCGCCGATGGCGCAGCCGGCGAACGGAGCCAGAAACTGCATGGGCGCCGGATCGGAGGCAGTCGCCGCGATGATGATCGAATACTCCAGGGCACCGCGCTCTTCCAACACCTTGGCAAACTGCGCGACCCGTAGAACGTTTCTGGCCGACGGCGACATAGACGCAGTAGAGCTTGTCGCTCTCGGCGCCGCTGTCGTGAATCGGCTTCTGGTTCAGGAAAGTGTCCAGCAGAATGGCGGTCTTGCCGGTCTGGCGGTCGCCGATGACGAGCTCGCGCTGGCCTCGGCCGATCGGGATCAAAGCGTCGATCGCCTTGAGGCCGGTCGACATCGGTTCATGCACCGACCGGCGCGAATGATGCCGGGTGCCTTGACGTCCACGCGGCGGCGCTCTTCGGACTCGATCGGGCCCTTCCCGTCGATCGGATTGCCGAGGGCGTCGACCACGCGACCGAGCAGGCCTTTGCCGACCGGCACTTCCACAATCGCACCGGTCCGCTTGACGGTATCGCCTTCGGAAATGTCCCGGTCCGAGCCGAACAGAACAACATCCGACATTGTCCTCTTCCAGGTTCAGCGCCATGCCGCGAATTCCACCGGGGAATTCGACCATCTCACCGGCCTGGACCGTTATCGAGGCCGTAGACACGGCGATGCCGTCACCGACGGACAGCACCTGGCCGACTTCGGAGACTTCCGCCTCCTGGCCGAAGTTTTTAATCTGATCTTTGAGAATTGCGGAGATTTCGCGGCGCGGATGTCCATCAGCCGACCTCTTTCAGTGCAAGCTTAAGGGAAGAGAGTTTGGTGCGAAGGGATGTGTCGATTTGACGCGAGCCGACCTTGACGATCAGCCCGCCCATAATAGACGGGTCGACGACGACATGGATTGTCACGTCTTTTCCGGTGACGCTCTTCAGCGCCGCCTTCAATTCGGTTCCTGCTCGGCAGTCAGCGCCCGTGCCGAAGTGACTTCAGCCGAGACCTCGCCGCGGTGTTTTGCCTCAATCGCCCGATAAGCGCGAATGATGCCCGGAACGGCGAACAGCCGACGGTTTTCGCCACAACGCGCAGGAAATTACCAACAAGACCATCAAATCCGGCTTTGTCGGCGATTGCAGCAATGGCTTTGAACTGATCGTCGGCGGAAAACACCGGGCTGACGATGAGCCTTTTCAGGTCTTCGTTCTCGGCGATCAGGTTTTCAAGGCGGGTGAGTTCGGCGCTGATTGCGCCCTCGATTTCTGCTCCAGCGCCAGGTCGAACAGCGACGATGCGTATCGCTCTGCAACACCGGAAATGTGGGAAGTTGTGTCTGCCACGGGCGCACGATTCTCAAAGCTGGACCCAAGGATTCCCTTTCAGCGTCAGCCGACCCCGTAAACCCTTGAATTTATTTCGATTTTTCCAGACAAGCGAAGAAAGTTCCAGCCCCTCATCTGAATTCGTGGTTCGTCTAGCACACGTCCGGTGGACTCGCAACACGCTTTGGATCGTGCTTTCGACGCAGTGCAGCATAATCTGCCCTGAATCACAGAAAAATACGTCGGGAAATGACATCAGTTGGGCTAGAGCAAAGGGCGATAAGTTTGGATCATTTGATGGCTGCAGATCGGCTCCACTCGGCTAGGCGCGTCGCGCAGCGCGATGCGGTGCATCGGGCAAGCGACGCAACGCAGCCGATGGGCCGATATGCAGCCACCCTTCGGGCCGGGCGCTTTTGGCCCCTGGCGTCGTTGGCTTGCACTTGTGGTGGGGTGGCACCACGGCGAGCAATCCGCCTAGCCAGAGACCAAAATCGCCACGGTCAAATGGTGCAAACTTATCGCCCTTTGCTCTAGGGCCGGCGTCCATTGAGATACGGGCTTCCGGCGTCCGACCGTGAACCGCCGAAGAAACTCTCGAACATCGGAATGCAGGCCGCGCCGACGGCACCCACTTCCGGCCCGAAGCTCGAGGCCCGTACTGGAGCGACCGTCAGGCCACGCGAGGGACCGTCGATCGGGTCTGCAAGAACTGCATCGACCAGGCGCTCGTTCAGCCATTTCGGCAGACGGCCGCCGATGACGATCACCGATGGATCGAAAAATCCGCTGACCGCCCGCACTGCCTGGCGCAGTTGAACGCCGGCCCGGGCGACCCAATCGTCGATCAATGCCTGCCCCTTGTCGCCAACCCGGTCGAGGTGATCGAAATCCTCAAGAGCAATCCCGCCGGCCGAGAGGCAATTGATGAGATCCTGGCCGGACGGCCTCGGTGCGGCATAGGGAAACAACACGCCGGGGAGGCATGCATTGCCGTGCACGCCGCGAAACAGCCGGCCGTCGATCACCGCACCGCCACCGACGCCATGGCCAATGTGGATGAAGAACATCGATGGCCCATCGTCCTCCAGACGGCCGAATACATGCTCCCCGAGTGCCGCCGCCGAGCCATCATTTTCGAAGTGAAACGGCATCTCGAACACGTCGGTAAAGGCATTGAAGGTTCGGCCCTCATCGAAATCGGAAAACAGTTCATGCGCTTTCAGGTCTTTTTCAAAAGTGCCGAAATTGCCCGGCAGCGCACAGCCGACGCCGACCAGCCGATCGCGGCCGATCCGATGGCGCGCCCTCATGTCGTGAATGGCCGCGCGCGCCGCCTCGGCCACACCGGCGGCTGACTGGTCGACAATATCGATGCTGCGGGTCGCCGCCAGACGCCCGGTCAGATCGAGAATGGCGATCTCCATGCGTCGAAGAGAAAAAATCAGACCGGCGGAATAGAAGCTGCCGCCAGCCAGCGACAACAGCCGTTTCGGCTGGCCTGCCCGCCCCTGTCGATCGGTCTCCTCCGCCAGGATACCCAGATCCAGCAGCCCGGAAATCAGGCGCGTGACCGACGCACCGGTCATGCCCGACAGGCGTGCCAGGTCGACACGCGCCACGGCGCCTCCCGAGGCAACCAGTTCGATCAGTCTTTTTTCGTTCAGCGACAGCTGGCGCATGTTCCTCTCAGGCAGTTTTGCACAAGTCCATTGACAACAGATGGATCAGAAAATTTAATTACGCAATGTAATTAACTTGTCACAGATGCGCGGTAGAAACCGGATCATCCGATTTCCCAAGCACCTGAAAGGGAGGCACAGCATGAGCATTGGATTTTCATCATTGTCGGGATTGGCTGCCGCGGCAGCTCTTCTCTTGGCATCAGCGGCCGCACAGGCTGAAAGCATCGTCATCTATTCGCCCCAGGGCGGCGAGCGCGCCGAATGGATCAAGGAGCAGGCCACGGCGGCAGGCCACGACGTCGACATTCTCGTTGCCGGCGGCGGCGAGTTGTTCGATCGCCTGCTGGCCGAGAAAAACAATCCCCAGGCCGATGTTGTCTTCGGCCTCGTCGACACCTCTATGGCCCTGCTGAAGGGCGAGGGCATGTTCCAGCCCTACACCCCAGCCTGGGCCGCTGGTCTTCCGGAGCAATACAAGGGTGCCGACGGGCAGATTCACAAATTCTGGCAGACCCCGGTCGTCCTCGCCTACAATGCCGATGCCCTGTCGGAAGCCGATGCGCCCAAGAGCTGGCTCGACATGACCGATGAACGCTACAGCGGAAAATACGTCATTGGCAGCACGCCTGGCAGACGACGCGCGTTTATCTTGCCGGCATGCTGGCTCGCTTCCTCGACGCCGACGGCAATGTGAGCGATGAGGGCTGGGACTTCATGCGCAACCTCTATGCCAATGCCATCGTCGTCAATGACGGTGACGCCAAGACACAGGCCTTTGCTTCCAATGAGGCCGTCATTGACCTTAACTGGTTCGGCGGCGCTTTCCGCCAGGCCGACAATGTCGGGTACACCGTCAAGCTGGTCGATACCGAAGGCGGCACCCCTTACATCGCCGAGGGCATTGCGATCATGAACGGCACGGATCATCTCGACGAGGCCAAGGCCTTCGTTGACTGGTTCGGCTCGCCGGAATTCATGGCTGCTTACGCCAAGCAGTTCGGCCAGGCGCCGGTCCACCCCAAAGCCATCGAGATGTCACCGGAAGACGTGCGCCAAAAAGCGGCCCTCGTCTCGCCACAGCCGGTTGACTGGGACGCGATTGCCCCCAAACTTGATGGTTGGCTGCAGAAGATCGAGCTGGAAATCCGCTAATCCCGGCCGGGTGCAGGCGGCCCGCCTGCCCGCACCCGCTGAAGGAGCATTGCCGTGGTCGACGCCGTCATGTCCATCCACGATCTCGACGTCGGCTATGACGACAAGATCGTTGTCTCGGGCTTCACCCTCGATATCGCGTCGGGTGAATTCGTATCGCTGCTCGGGCCTTCCGGCTGCGGCAAGACGACGATCCTGAGGGCCATCGCCGGCTTCCTCAAGGCAAGCCGCGGCTCCATCCGGCTGGAAAGCCGCGACATCACCCGATTGCCGGCCGAGCAGCGCGATGTCGGCATCGTCTTTCAGAATTACGCGCTCTTTCCCACCATGAGCGCATTCGAGAACATCGCCTTCGGACTGCGCGTGTCCCGCACGTCGTCGGCGGACATCGCCCGGCGCGTCGAATCCATCGCCCGGGCTTCCGGCATTGACGAGCACCTCGACAAAAAGCCGGCAAACCTGTCGGGCGGCCAGCAGCAACGCGTGGCCATCGCCCGGGCGCTGGTCATGGGAGCCAAGGTCTTGCTGCTTGACGAGCCGCTGTCCAACCTGGACGCCAAGATGCGGGTTGCCATGCGGCGTGAAATCCGCCGGCTGCAGGCCGAATTGGGATTCACGGCAATCTATGTGACACACGATCAGGAGGAAGCTCTGTCACTGTCGGATCGCGTGGCGCTGCTGCGCGACGGCCAAATTGAGCAAATCGGCAGCGGACGCGAGCTTTACCATCATCCCCGCACACCATTCGTCTGCGACTTCCTTGGCGAGTCAAACGCCATATCAGGTGCCTTGGCTACGCAACTGGGCATTGCCGCAAACACCGGAGCCCGCTGTTTTCTGCGCTACGAAGACGTTTTACTAGAATTCGACGGCGATGCCGGCATGGCGGGCGAAATTGCTCACGTGGAGTTCCTCGGCGCGATGACGCGCGTCGATTGCCTCCTGCAGGACGAAATGCTGTCGGCGACCGTTGATGACCGGAGCCTGCCGACAGACATTGGACCGGGGCGTCCGGTGCGCATTCGGGCACGTTCGGACGCAGCCCATGTCTTTGCGCAGGCGATGGCATGACGCTGTTCTGGCGCCTGGAAAACCTCCTGTGGTGGTTCGGACTGGCCGCGCTGCTGTGGTTCCTGGTGACCTTTGCGGTTCAGCCGGTGATTGCCGTCTTTGCATCGGCCCTGTTTGGCGATGGCCATTTCGCTGCCTTTGATACCGCCCGACAACTCGCGGCCTCCGGCCGGGTGCGTGCCGCCATCTGGAACACCCTCTGGATGACCGTTGCCTCGACCGTGACGGTCACCATCATCGGTGTCTTTCAGGTGGCCGTGCTGGAGTATTTCCATGTGCGTGGCCGCGCCCTCCTGAAGATCGGCTTTGCCACTCCGCTGGTATTCGGCAGCGTGATTGCCGCCGCTGGCTATTCCTTTACCTACGGACCCGGCGGCTCGGTAACCTCAGTCCTGGTAATCCTGTTTCCAGGCCTTGATCCCAAGTGGTTTTCCGGCGGTTTCGCCGTGCTGGTGTTTCACACACTGCTCCTGACCATGTTTCATTTCCTGTTTCTGCGCGCGGCCATGCGCCGGGTCGATTATTCGACCATCGAAGCGGCGCGCTCGCTTGGCGCATCGGAACTGACCATTCTGTTGCGTGTGGTCCTGCCGGTCATTTTACCGACTCTGCTGGCTGTCACGCTTTTGACCGTTTACCAGTCCGTCGGCTCCTTTGCCGGACCGACCATTCTGGGCGGCCGTGACTTCCACATGCTCAGCCAGATGATCCTGACCTTGCAGAGCCTGCGTCGCGCCGACATGGCGGCCCTGCTGACGCTGCTGCTAGGAGTGGTCCTGACGGCGTTGATCCTGATGTCCGCCTATGCCGAAAAACGCGGGACATATGTCGGTGGCTCCAAGATACCGACCCCCATCCAGCTCAAGCGCGTCAACAATCCGTTCTGGAATGCCGTCCTGCATGTCGCCGCCTACGGTCTGTTCATTCTCTATATCGTTCCACCTTTCATGGTCGTCCTGTTCTCCTTCGCGCCGGCCTCGTCGATCGGCATTGAAGCTCTCCCATCAACGCTTACGTTGAAAAACTATATCGCGGTGTTGACCGACACCTCCGCCTTCGGCCCGTTCTGGAACAGCATGCGCATGGGCCTGATTGCTGTTGCCATCGGTCTGGCGGTGACGCTGTTCGCATCGCCTATCATGACCCGCGGCCGCGGCTGGGGACCGCAACTGCTGGATCTGGTGTTTGCCGTCGCATGGGCGGTGCCGCCGATCTTCATTGCCATCGGTCTCATCAACGCCTTTGATCTGCCCAACCCAACGGTCGGCGGCGCGGTTCTGCTTGGCAGTTTCATCATCCTGCCGCTTGGGTACGCGGTCTGGGTGATGCCGCTCATGGCGCGATTTCTGCGCGCCGCCTTTGCCGGGCTTGATCCCAACCATGACGACGCGGCCCGAAGCCTCGGCGCCTCGGGCCTCTATCGCTTTCGACGCGTCACCTTTCCCATGGTGGCACCGACAGCCATTCTCGTTTCGGCCATCACCTTCAACGACATCATGTCCGAGTATGCGCTGTCGGCGCTGCTCTACAACGTCAACAACCGACCGCTGGCGATCGCCATTGTCGACGGAGAACGATCGCCCGATCCCGAACAGGCCGCGATAACGCTGGTCTACATCACGCTGATCATGGTGATTTCCTTCGTCGTCGTGCTGTCGGCCGAACGCATCGGCCTCGGCAAGGGGCCGGAAACCAACCGCCTATAGGAGCTCCCATGGATACCTGCATGACCGTATGGCACTGGGCCACCCACGCCCGCTGGTACGACGAAGGCCTGAAAATCACCCTCAACCGTATCCGGGACGCCGGTTTCACCCATATCAACTGGAACCCGGATGCCGGCAGTTCCTATTGGTATGCGGCATCGGAAATCGACTTCATCAGCGGCACGATCCGCGATGCCGGACTGAAAACCAAGACCGTCCACGCCTCGAACGGCGTCAACACCATTTCCGAACATCCGTGGCTCGCCTGCGAAGACCGCAAGGACATCCATTCGCCCAACGCCTGGCAACGCCAGGCCGCAGTGGAGCTCCTGGAAAACCGCGTCCGGTTGGCGGCAGCGCTTAACGCGCCTGATATCGTTTTGCACATCAATGTCAGGGACGACGTCTTCACGGATGCAGCGTCCGAACGGGCCTTTTTTGAACCGGTCTTCGCAACGCTCGACGCCTTGCAGCCGACCTGCCTGGAACACGGCGTCAAGGTGGCCGTGGAAAACCTCTTTTGTGCCTCGGCCGGCAGTTTCCTCGAACTCTACGATCGTCTGTTTGCGCGCTACTCGCCTGACTTCCTCGGTCTTTGCTACGACAGTGGCCACTGGGAAATGCTGGAACCGGGTGGCCTGAGCGTTCTTGAGCGGTTTGGCGACCGGCTCATCACCACACACATCCACGACAATTTCAGCGCCATGGACGACCACCTGCTGCCCTTCGATGGTCGCATCGACTGGCAGGCCGTCGTCAATGCCATCGCGGCAACGCCCTACGAAACGCCGCTCAATTTCGAAACGCCACAGGATCGCTACGGTCTCCCCGACAGCGCCTATTATGCTCGCGCGCACCAGATCGCCTGCCGGCTGGAAGCGATGATCGCAGACGCCCGGGGGGTCGGCCAGGCATGACAACCGACCGTTGGCGGGTCCTGTGCGAAACCTCCGATCGCGTCGCCCGCTACTGTCACGAGCAATTCCTGTCGCTGTCGTCCCTGACTGTCGAGACAAAGGGATTTGCCGACTATGTAAGCCATGTCGACCGCACGGCCGAGACCTTGGCCGTCGACATGATCAAGGCCGCCTGCCCTGGCGATGCCGTCATCGGTGAGGAGAACGGTGGCGTTGACGGCGCGTGTTGCTGGATTGTCGATCCAGTCGACGGGACCGCCAATTTTCTCAGCGGCCTGCCGTTCTGGGCGGTGTCCATCGCATTTGTCGAAAACGGCGAACCGGTGCTTGGCGCCGTGACACTGCCCGCCCTGCAATCACGATTCATGGGGGGCATTGATCGGCCACTTGAATGTCTCGGAAGCCTTCAGAATCTGCCCGGCGCTGGAGCGATCGCCTTTGGCATCGGCCGCAATTCGACCTGGCCATCCGAAGAGCGTACCAATCTGGAACGCCGGCTTGAGGAACGCGGCCACCACATCGTCTGCCTCGGAAGCTGCGCCGCTTCGCTGGCGCTGGTGGCGGCCGGACGCCTTGGCGGCTATGTCGAGCACCGCGTACGACTGTGGGACTGCGCAGCTGGCCATGCCCTGTGCCGCAGTGCCGGCGCCTATTCGCGCATCAGCAACAACGGTGCTGACGGGTTTGTCGACATCGCCGCGTCCTGGCAGGAAATGCCGTCGTAAGGTCCATCTCAAACGAAACCGAAGACGAACGCCAGTGGGAGTGCTCCCATGGCCGCTTCGAACAGAAACGAGTACCAGTTGAAACGTGTACCGCCTCGGTCGACCACGATCGACACCAGCCGCCCGAACGCGGTGATCGCCCAACCGAAACCCAGCACCATGTAGAGAAAGGGCTGCGCCAGAATCAGGCAACTCAGCCCGGTGGCGAGATAGAAGCCGGCCATGGTACCGCGGGCTTCGGCGATCGCATCGGGGTGCTCCGGCGATGTCTGCAGTCGCATGACCCTCAGTGACAAGCGCGGCATGATCAGCAGCAGCAAACCGAAAAAGATCGTGACGGCGGCAACGGTGAAACCAAGCCACTCCCCGGTGGTTTCGGGCCAATAGAACTGGATCACACCACAGCCTCCTTCTGTCGGTGTTAGAGCAAAGGGCGATACGTTTGGATCATTTGATGGCTGCAGATCGGCTCCACTCGGCCAGGCGCGTCGCGCAGCGCGATGTGGTGCATCGAGCAAGCGTCGCAACGCAGCCGATGGGCCGATATCCAGCCACCCTTCGGGCCGGGCGCTTTTGGCCCCTGGCGTCGTTGGATTGCACTTGTGGTGGGGTGGCACCACGACCTGCAATCCGCCTGGCCAGAGACCAAAATCGCCACGGTCAAATGGTGCAAACTTCTCGCCCTTTGCTCTTACTATGGCAACCGGCACCTGGAAACCAAGTCTCACGGCCGGTTATACCCAGCTACATGAAGCTCTGCGGATCGATATCCACCTGCACCCGCACCGAACCGCGGGGTTTCGGCCCGCCCTTGAGCATGGTCCGGATGAATCGCTGCATATCGGCGCCCCGTCGGCCATGAATCAGCAGCCTATAGCGGTATCGACCCCGGATGAGCGCCAGTGCCGCTTCGGCCGGACCGAGCACGGCAATATCGTTGACGCGCGGTGCCGCCTGGCGCAGTTCACGGGCGTGGCTTTCCGCCGCAACCCGATCGGTCGCTGAAACGATCACCGCCGCCAACCGGCCGAAAGGCGGCAGTCCGGAGCGTTCCCGCTCTTCGATCTCGCGCTCGTAGAAGGACTCCGGATCACCGCTGACGATAGCCTGCATCACCGGATGCTGCGGCTGGTAGGTCTGCAGCAGGCCGCGACTGTGCCGTCCGGTGCGCCCCGCGCGACCGGTCACCTGGGACAGCAGTTGGAAAGTGCGTTCGGCGGCGCGCGGATCGCCCGTCGACAAACCAAGGTCGGCATCGACGATGCCAACCAGGGTCATCATGGGAAAATTGTGCCCCTTGGCGACCAGCTGTGTGCCGATGACGATGTCGGCCTCACCCTCCGCAATCGCCTCCAGCTCCAGGCGCAATCGCCGCACGCCGCCCATGATGTCGGAAGACAGGACGATTGTGCGTGCCTCTGGGAAATGCCGGTCCACCTCTTCGGCGATGCGTTCCACGCCAGGGCCGCAGGCGACCAGATGATCCAGCGTGCCGCACGACGGGCAGGCTTCCGGGACAGGCTGGTGGTAACCGCAATGATGGCATTGCAACTGGCCACGGAAACGGTGTTCGACCAGCCAGGCTGAACAGTCCGGGCATTCGAAGCGATGGCCGCAGACCCGGCACAGTGTCAACGGCGCATAGCCGCGACGATTGAGAAAAAGCAGCGCCTGCTCGCCCCGCTCAACAGTCTTGGAAATCTCCGTCAGCAGCACTGGTGACAGGAAACCTCCACGCTCGGGCGGGGTGCGGCGCATGTCGATGAGCCCGAGGTCGGGAAGGGCCGCACCGCCGAACCGTTCAGGCAGATGCTGGCGAAGATACTTGCCCCGGTCGGCATTCACCCGGCTTTCAATCGACGGCGTGGCAGAGGCCAGGACAACAGGAAAGCCGCCGAGATGCCCGCGCACGACCGCCATGTCCCGCGCATTGTAGAAAACCCGGTCCTCCTGCTTGTAGGCGAGATCGTGTTCCTCATCGACGATGATGAGACCGAGCTCTGTAAAGGGCAGGAACAGCGAAGAACGGGCGCCGGCAACAACACGGATTTCGCCCTTGGCAACCTGGCGCCAGACCTTTTCGCGCTGCCGCGGCGGAACGTCCGAATGCCACTCACCGGGCTTGCTGCCAAATCGCTGCTCGAACCGTTCAAGAAAGGCCGTGGTCAGCGCGATTTCCGGCAGCAGGATGAGCACCTGACGGCCCTTTCGGATCGCCTCGGCGATGGCCTCGAAATAGACCTCCGTCTTGCCCGATCCCGTTACGCCATCAAGCAGATTGACCGAGGCCTGACCCGCACGAACGCTCTCGCGCAACCGTTCCGCCGCCTCTTCCTGCTCGCTGCTGAGCGCCGCCTCTTCGTGGTCGGGATCGGGTGCGGCAACCAGCGGCCTTGGCGGAATGAGCACGGTGTCGAAGACGTCCTGCTTGACCAGACCGTCGACGACACTCAGCGAGACACCTGCGGCATGGGCCAATCCGCTGCGTGTCCAGGCGAAACCGTCCGCCGCCAAATCGATCACCCGCGATCGTGCTGCCGTCATCCGTTCCGGGCGCCTGTCCGACAACCGCAATCCCGGCACGGGCGGCTCCGGTTCGAAAGCCGCGGGCACACGAAGCACCATGCGCGCCACCATGCCCGGCCCAGAGAGCGTGTATTGCGCGACCCAATCGACGAAACGCCGCATATCTGTTGTCAGCGCCGGACAGTCGAAGACCTGGGTGATCGGCCGCAGCTTCGCCGGGTCGACTTCGTCGGTCTCGCCGTCCCAGACGACCGCTGCCACCTGGCGCGGTCCGAGCGGCACCTGGACGATCGAACCCGGCTGAACAGCCATGCCGTCCGGGACGGCATAGGAATAGGCCCGGTCCGCGGGCATCGGCACCAGCACGGGCACCGTCTGCACGGCTAATGTGTCCAGCGGCAGGAGTTGCGAATCTGTCATTCTGAGGGTGACCTTGCCCCGCGATTGCTTTAAAGGGAACCCGCAACCGCTCCCAACCGCACAGACAAGACGAGACCGAAATGAAATTTTTTGTCGATACGGCAGACGTGGACGAAATCCGCGAACTGAACGATATGGGACTGCTGGACGGGGTGACGACCAATCCCTCGCTGATCATGAAGTCGGGCCGCGACATCATGGAGGTGACAAAGGAGATTTGCGCCATCGTTTCAGGCCCGGTGTCGGCCGAGGTAACCGCCACCGATTTCGACGGAATGATGACCCAGGCCGCCGTGCTGGCTGAAATCGCCGACAACATCTGCATCAAGCTGCCGCTGACCATGGACGGGCTGAAGGCCTGTAAAGCACTGACGTCGGCGGGTTACAAGACCAATGTCACATTGTGCTTCTCGGCCAATCAGGCGCTGCTCGCCGCCAAGGCCGGCGCGACATACATTTCGCCCTTCATCGGGCGCATCGATGACATGGCCGTCGATGGCATGGAACTGATCGCCGAAATCCGCAAGATCTACGACAATTACGGCTTTGCGACCGAAATCCTCGCCGCCTCCATCCGCAGCGTCAACCACGTCAAGGAGAGCGCCCTGATCGGCGCCGACGTTGCCACGGTCCCGCCGGCGACGCTGCGCGCCCTGGTCAAGCATCCGCTGACCGACAAGGGTCTCGATGCGTTTCTGGCCGATTGGGCCAAAACCGGTCAGAGCATCGGCTAAGCCCGCGAGACTGCAATTTCGGGGACAGTTTACTTAATTCTATCCAAGCCTATCCCTATCGATAAGCGCCTGAAAGAATTAAGTAAACTGTCCCCGAAATTCTGACACCGCCGAAAACCTAATCTTCATCAAGAATCTCACCCGTCAGCGTCATGCCCTCGATCCACGTGGCGCCGTCGCGGCGGATCACCGTGCGCGCTGGACAGCCGCAGCGGGCCGAGATCGCATCGGCCAGTGGCTGTGAGTGTGTCACCACCCAAATCTGGCTGTCGGCCGAGGCTTTGCCGATCATTTCAGCCAGCGCCGGAAGCATGTCCGGATGCAGGCTGGCTTCCGGCTCGTTGAGCGCGATGAAGCGTGGCCGGCGGTAGGACATCAATGCCGCCGCCAGAGCCAGAAAGCGGATCTGCCCGTCCGATAGCTCCCGCGGCTGAAAGACGCGATTGGGAAACTCCGGGCTTGCCAGTCCGAAACTGACATATTCTTCCGGGATCGGAACCGAAAGCGTTGCTCCGCCAAAGGCGTCGTGAACGGCACGATCGAGATCGATCGTATCCTGTTTGGTGTGTGCGAGTGTGGCGAACACGGCAGCCAGATTGCTACCGTCCTCGTCGAGCATTGGCGCTGTTATCGGCAGGCAGGGGCGGCGCAGCGGCGATCCCGCGTCCGATCGAAAGCCGTGATAGAAGCGCCACTGGCCTATGACATGGCGAAGCGTGCTGATTTCCGGATAGCCGCCGGCGTCGCCAAGAAGGAAAAGCGCGGTCTCCGACGTCAGCGCCTGTTCGGGATAATCGACCATGCGGCCATTTTCGTCGCGCACCGAGATATGCCCGCCCTTGCGCCGCATCATCACGACCGGCCGGCGCCCCGTATCGACGCTCATCTCTTCGAACTTGATCTGGGCCTCGTGCAGGAACCCGGCAGAGGGTTCGGCCGGTTTGAAGCCGGTTTCGATCCGGTAACGGTAGATGATGCCGGTTTCTTCGTCGACGATCTCTGCATCGAGGCCGATTCGCGCTTTCTTGTGCGTCGGCTTGCCGCCACTCCAGTACACGGAGTAGATCCCGCCTTCTTCTGCAATTTCATGCGAAAACGGCCGTCAGCAGCGGCCTTGATCAGCTGCAGGGCGCGATAAAGGTTGGATTTGCCCGCGCCGTTGGCACCGACGAACAGATTGATGGCTCCGAGATCCATGCGGATCGACCGGAGCGACCGGTAGAACTCGGCCGACATGCTGCGCAGATACATGCGGCCAAGCTATGGCGAGTCGTCAACGACAACAAGTCAGCATGGGTCGATAGATGGCGGGCGCGCAGGCGGTCAGGAGGCCAAAGCAGGACTGACGAACCGCGCCTCGCTGTTTTGAGAAAGATCCCTCACCACATGGTTTTCGAGCGCCTTGGTCACGTCGGCGGGGTCGCCTTCCAGCTCTTCCGGATCGATGAGCTGGCCGATATTGAACTCGAAGGTCTTGCTCTTCTTGTTGAGGACTTCGTGGAACACCGTCATGTCGCGCAGTTCGGTCGACCATTTGGACAGCCAGTAGAACAAGCCTGAATTGCGCGCCGCCATATGGACGGGCAGGATTGGCAGCTTGTATTTGCGCGCCAATCCGACGGCCGAAACCTTCCACGGACGCTCGTTCAACCGGCCATCGGCCCAATAGGCAATGCGCCCGGATGGGAACAGCACGGTGGCCTTGCCTTCCTTCACCGACCGTGTGGTCAATTGCAGCGTTTCGCGCGCTTTCAACTTGCTCTTGTACTCTTCACGCCACTCGACCGGTATGATCAGATCGACAAAACGCGGATTGACCCGCAACGCATCGCGGTTTGCGAAGATCATCATGTCCGGCCGACGGTTTTTCAAAAGGTCGAAAACGGCAACGCCATCGGCAATGCCGGTCGGGTGATTGCTGACCATCATGAAACCGCCGCTCGCCGGTATCCGATCGCCATTGTGCACCTTCAATTCCAGATTGAGCATCTGGCTTGCGAATTCCATGGCATCGTGACCGGGAAGATTGGCAATATCGTCGGCAAACTGGATTGCCTGACGATAGTGCAACAGCACGTGCAGGAATGGCCGGGCCACCGGCCAGAGCGGGTTTTTGACGATTTTATGGCTGCGTTCGGCGATCAATTGATCGACGATATGCCCTGGTTGCCCGTAGGAAATCAGAGAAATCCTGTCGGCCAGGTCGTCCAAACCCATCAATTGGAAGCGCTTTTCGGCCATCTAGCATCCCCGCAACATGAACCGATCCTATCGCAGTCAAATGTGAATTCAAAATGACATGGCGCAACGGCCCGACGGATTTTCATGGAATTAACAATAATATAACCGTCAAAAGACACTCTGTCACAAGAATTGTTACCCCGATGCCAGTCCGTTCCGAACAAGCCCGACAAGCGGCGAATCAACGGCAGGTGGTGGACGTCAGACAGCCCGCGGCAGTTGCAACCGATGACAAAAGAAGCGTTTCTGGTCACCGCACGTCCTGATTTGCAGCGCCAGGTTCTGGCCTGGATGGACAACCTGCGCCATGAAAGGCGGCTCTCGGACAAGACGCTGGACGCCTATCAGCGGGATTTGCGGCAGTTTCTCGGGTTTCTCACCGATCATCTCGGTGGCGCGCCGGACATTGAAGACATCAGCGATCTGCGACCGTCCGACATGCGGGCCTTTCTTGCCAGGCGGCGCCAGGGTGGCGTCGGCGCGCGCACACTCGGGCGCAGCCTGGCTGGAATCCGCTCGTTTCTGCGGTTTCTTGAAAGGCGCGGCCTGGCAAACGCGGCCGGAATCAACGCCATGCGTGCACCCAGGCAACCGAAGTCCCTGCCGAAGCCGCTGAGCGACCAACAGGCCGTAGCAGTGACGGACAGCAGAGAACAACTGGCTGAAGAACCGTGGGTTGCGGCACGCAACGCCGCCGTCATGACGCTGCTTTACGGCTGCGGTCTGCGCATTTCCGAGGCTTTGGAGCTCCGCCCGGTCGATCTGCCCAGAGACGCCGGTGCGCTGCAGATCACTGGCAAGGGCGGCAAGATGCGCTTGGTTCCGCTGCTTCCGGCCGCGATTGAAGCGGTGAAAACCTACCAAACGCTCTGCCCCTGGCATTTGGATGCCGAGGAACCACTGTTTCGTGGCGTGCGCGGCGGCCCCCTGCAACCGGCGATCATCCAGCGCGAGATGCAAAAACTACGCGGTGCTCTCGGTTTGCCCGACACCGCGACACCCCATGCCCTGCGACACTCCTTCGCGACACATCTGTTGGCTGCCGGTGGCGATTTGCGCGCCATACAGGAACTACTCGGACACGCCAGCCTGTCGACGACACAGGTCTATACCGGGGTCGACACGACGCGCCTGCTCGATGCCTACCGGCAGGCCCACCCACGCGCGTAAACCGCTGGTTTACCCTGTCGGCCGGCCACCCGCTGTTTCTACCGGCCGATTAACTCTTTGACCCGGATTTGCGGCCTAAGATCGGCCACCTTCAGGACTAAACAGGGCTCCATGGCACATCTGTTCTCCAATCACCGCAAACTGCTCTGGCCAACGTCCAACTGGGCGCTCGGAACAATTGCGCTTGCCCACGTGATTTTTGCACTGGCATTCGTCTTGATCCTGGCGCTTGCTACCGTCGATGCTCGTGCCGAGGATCCAGCCTGTGGCGGAGTGAACATACTGGATGACATGACCAGGGTGACGCCCGAAAAACTGGCCGATATCCGTCGAGATGCGGAGAAGACACCCAATGGCAACGGCTTGCTGTGGCGCATCGAGGCCGACGGAGTTGAGCCCAGCTGGCTTTACGGCACCATGCACTTGTCGGACCCGCGGGTCTTGGAGATGAACGCCCCGGCACGCGCCGCGTTTGAGAATGCCACCACCGTCGTCCTGGAACTCAAGGAGATCCAGAACGCCCAGAAAATGCAGGCCGCGATGATGGCCAACCCAGCCCTCACCATGCTTGAACCGGGTGAATCTCTTTCGACTCTTCTGTCTTCACAAGACTACGAGACGATCAAGGGAATCCTCGAAGAACGCGGCATCCCTCCGATCCTGGTGTCGAGAATGAAGCCCTGGCTGATATTTGCGACGATCGCACTTCCCGAATGCGAAATGAGCCGTCGGGCCCGGGGCAAGCATGCTCTCGATATGCAACTGGCGCTGGACGCCGCGGCGGATGGAAAGCGCCTGGAGGGGCTCGAGACGGTCGAAGAGCAGGTTTCAGCGCTCGCCAATCTGCCACTCGATCTTCAGATCAAGATGCTGCAGGACGTGGCCGCACTCGATGGGTCGCAAAACGACCGAACCGAAACCATGACTGCGCTTTACCTCGCCGGCGAGATCAGCGCGATCATGCCGACCATGATCCACACATCCGAGGTGGTCGGAGTGAAGGAAGACGGCGCATTCAACGAATTCGAGCGTGGACTGATCGTGGACCGTAACCACACCATGGCGGAGCGGCTGCAGCCGATTCTCACGGACGGAAACGTCTTCGTCGCCGTCGGAGCCCTGCACCTGCCAGGTGAAGAGGGTCTGGTCGAATTGCTGCGCAACCAGGGATACCGGGTTACTGCAGCGCAGTAGTTCTCCTCAACGTTGCATGCTATGCGGTGCACATGCACCAGTTCGAACCCACGGATAAACCGCCCGCGGAGCTGAGACAGGCCTATCTCGACTCGCTTGCCGAACATCAGGAATACTTTCTGGAGGAACGGGTAGCGTTCGGACAAACCTGGTGTCTCGGGGACAGCGCCTATGTGGTGGTCGATGACGGGGAACTCGTCGAGTTCCATGTCGACACATCCAGGCAAGATCTGCCGCAAATGGTGTTCGACGCTGCCATCGCGGCGACCGGAGCAGCCGTCGTCCTGTGCAAATCATTCGACTCAGTTCTACTTCACGCGGCACTTGCCCGCCCTGCAGTGACCGCCGCAACCGGTATTCTCTTCCGTTCGCTCTGGGGTCGCCCATCAGTGGATCACCCCAATAGCGATTTCCGCCGCGCGACACCGGCAGATATTCAGTCCATTTCCGCGATCAACGACGACTTCTTTGGCGGCCCTGAGGAAATCGAGCACCTGATTGCAACAGACGGTCTCTACGTTTTGGAACGCGGCGGAGCGGTTATAGGATGCGGGACCCGGGTCCGCGTCAACCCGCACCGGGACGCCGTGGATCTCGGCATGCTCGTCTCGAAAGCCGAACGCGGCAAGGGCTACGGCACCCACATCATCGCGCGGATGCGAGACGATGTGCTTGATGCGGGCCTGGTGCCCGTCTGCGGGTGCGCCGCGCGCAACAAGGCGTCCTGGCGAGCACTGTCCAAGGCGGGCTTCGCCGATGAACATCGGCTGCTGAGGATCGAGCTGCCGCCCGCCTGAGCAGAGCGTGCGCCTACAGGTGGATCGTCTTCTGGAACGCCCCGAGAGCAGCTTCCTTGACCGCCTCCGACATGGTCGGATGGGCATGGCAGGTGCGCGCCAGGTCCTCGGCGCTGCCGCCGAATTCCATCAGGACGGCCGCTTCGTGGATCATCTCGCCGGCACCGAAACCGACGATATGGGCGCCGAGCAGCTTGTCCGTACGCTTGTCGGCCAGGACTTTGACGAACCCGTTTGACTGCAGCATGGCCCGTGCCCGGCCGTTGGCCGAGAAGGGAAATTTGCCAACCTTGTATTCAACGCCATCGGCTTTCAGTTCCTCTTCCGTCTTGCCGACAGAGGCCACTTCAGGCTGGGTGTAGACGACACCGGGGATCACATCATAGTTCACATGACCGGCCTGACCGGCCAGGATTTCCGCCACCGCAACGCCTTCATCCTCGGCCTTGTGTGCCAGCATCGGCCCGGCAACGACATCGCCAATGGCATAGATGCCGGGAACGTTGGTACGGAAATGCTCGTCGATGTGCACTCGTCCATGGCCATCCGCCACGACGCCCGCCGCCTCCAGACCGAGGCCTTCCGTGTAGGGCTTGCGACCCGTGGCAACCAAAACGATATCGGCTGACAGGGTTTGCGCTTCACCGCCCTTCACGGGCTCGAATGTCACATCGGCGCCCGTGCCGGACTTGGCCACCCCGGTGACCTTCGACCCGAGTTTGAAGGTCAGGCCCTGTTTGGCCAGCATGCGCTGAAACTGCTTGGAAACATCCTTGTCCATCTGTCCAAGGATCTTGTCGAGAAACTCGACCACCGTCACTTTGGCGCCCAGTCGCGCCCATACCGATCCGAGTTCAAGCCCGATGACACCGCCGCCAACCACGATCATGTGTTTTGGCACTTTGGAAAGCTCCAGCGCGCCGGTCGAGGAGACGATGACCTTTTCATCGAAATCGACATCGACACCCGGAATGCCGGCGACGTCGGAGCCGGTGGCAATCACAACATTGGACGTCTCGAGTTGCTGTGTCTCGCCCTTGTCCGACGCGACTTCGACCTTGCCTTCGCCGAGGATCTTGCCGGTGCCGTGATAGACGTCGATCTTGTTCTTCTTCATCAGGAAGGCGATGCCTTCGACATTCGACTTCACGGTGGTGTCCTTGTGGGCCATCATCTTGTCGAGATTGAGCTTGGGCTTACCCACGTCCACTCCCAGTTCGGGCAACGAATGGTTGGCCTCGGCAAACATGTCGGTGGCGTGCAGCAGCGCCTTGGACGGTATGCAGCCGATATTCAGGCAGGTGCCGCCCAGCGTTTCGCGTTTTTCCACGACGGCCGTTTTAAGGCCGAGCTGTGCCGCCTTGATGGCGCAGACATAGCCGCCGGGACCGGTCCCGATCACGATGAGATCATAAGGTTCAGCCATCGCTCAGTTTCCCTTCTTTCGCCCGCAGAAAATCGGGCATCATTCCTGGCATGCCAGGAGAGTGAACGTTTCAAAACCACCGGCTGGAAGGCCGGCATCGGAATAGTCTTCTGAAGCCACGAGTGCCGCCGACAAACCCTGCAATTGCAAGAATCCGGCCGCCGGCTGGTCGGCGCCGGGCATCGGCTTGATCTCGCCCTCCGTATTGGTGGCCTGGATGGCGCCTCGCCAGATCGTGCAGGCATCGAGTTCGGCGCCCGTCACGTCACCGTCGGGACAATTGTCGAGCACAACGGCCTGCATGTCCTCGTCCGCTTCTCCGGGATACACAAAGCCCTGCAGCGAACGCGAACCTTGACCGACGATGAGGCGAAACCCGAGATCGGTATCGCCATTGAATTCGAGCAGAACCTGCTGGTCGAGGGCACCATAGCCGCCAAGAGCCTGGGGACATGCACGCGCGCTCTTGCCTTCGGCACCCGCCTCACCGGCGGCCAGGCCGGCAACGGCAAACAGGACGGGCGCGATCGGCATACGGCTCATGAAATGTCCGGTCCGGTTTCGGCGGAGTTTAAAGGTCGAGCACCAGGCGTTCCGGGTCCTCGAGGCTTTCCTTGACGCGCACCAGGAAGGTCACGGCTTCCTTGCCGTCAACGATACGGTGGTCGTAGGACAGCGCCAGATACATCATCGGACGGATGACCACCTGGCCGCCAAGCGCCACCGGACGCTCCTGAATCTTGTGCATGCCGAGAATACCCGACTGCGGCGCATTGAGGATCGGCGACGACATCAGCGAACCGTAGACACCGCCATTGGAGATGGTGAACGTGCCGCCCTGCATGTCGGCAAGGCTCAACTCACCGTCGCGGGCCGCCCGGCCGAGCCGGCCGATCTCCTGTTCGATTCCGGCAATCGACATGTCATCGGCATCGCGAACCACCGGCACCACCAGGCCCTTGTCGGTTCCGACCGCCACGCCGACATGGCAGAAATTCTTGTAGATGATGTCGGTGCCGTCGATCTCCGCATTGACCGCCGGAATTTCTTTCAGTGCGTGGCAGACAGCCTTGGTGAAGAAACCCATGAAGCCGAGTTTGACGCCATGCTTCTTCTCGAACAGATCCTTGTATTTCTTGCGCAGCTCCATCACTGCGGTCATGTCCACCTCGTTATAGGTGGTCAGCATGGCGGCAGTGTTCTGCGCGTCCTTCAGACGGCGGGCAATAGTCTGCCGTAGCCGGGTCATCTTGACCCGTTCCTCACGCACCTGATCGGCTTCCGATGACGGAGTCCGGGCGACCGCGGGGGCCTCCGCCGTCACTGCTGCCGCGGCGCCGCTTGCAAGCGCGTCGATGACGTCGCCCTTGAGCACCTGGCCGCGCTTGCCGGAGCCAGCAACGGCATCGGAGCTCAGCTTGTTTTCTTCCAGCATCTTCGCAGCTGCCGGCGATGGAGGCATATCGGTTCCTGCGGCTGGTGCGGCGGCAGCAGCCGGTGCCGGCTCGGCAGGCTTCTCCTCGGCCGGAGCCTCGCTCGCGGCGGGCGCTGGTGCGGCCTCGCCTTCAGCAATCTGACCCAGCAACGCGTCGACACCAACCGTATCGCCTTCCTGCGCAACGATCTCCGACAGCGTTCCACTCGCCGGCGCCGGCACTTCGAGGGTTACCTTGTCGGTTTCCAATTCGACCAGCGGTTCGTCGGTCGCAATCGGGTCGCCGACCTTCTTGAACCAGGTGCCGATGGTCGCCTCTGTGACGGATTCCCCGAGGGTGGGAACGCGGATTTCTGTGGCCATGGTGTTCAGTTTCCGTTTGTCAGGTCAGATCGTTCAATTGCTTGGTCAGCCACCCAACGCATCTTCAAGGAAAGCCTCGAGCTGCGATTTGTGTTTTGACATCAGGCCGGTCGCCGGCGATGCAGCGGCCGGTCGTCCGGTGTAACGCACGCGCTGGTACTTGGCATCGATATGCGCGAGCACCCATTCCAGATAGGGGTCGATGAAGGCCCAGGCGCCCATGTTCTTGGGCTCCTCCTGGCACCAGACCATCTCTGCTCCGGAGAAGCGTGACAATTCGTGGATCAGCGCCTTGGCCGGGAAGGGATAGAGCTGCTCCAGCCGCAACAGGTAGATGTCATCGATGCCGCGGCTTTCGCGTTCCTCGTAGAGGTCGTAGTAGACCTTGCCGGTGCACATCACCACGCGGCGGATCTTGTTGTCCTTCTGCAGCTTGATCGGCTGGTCCTTGAGCACTTCTGCGTCGTCCCACAGCAGGCGGTGGAACGATGTGCCACCGGCCAGCTCCGACATCTTGGATACGGCGCGCTTGTGGCGTAGCAACGACTTCGGCGTCATCAGGATCAGCGGCTTGCGGAAGTTGCGTTTGATCTGGCGTCGAAGGATGTGAAATAGTTTGCCGGCGTCGTACAGTGGGCGACCTGCATATTGTCTTCTGCGCACAGCTGCAGAAACGTTCGAGCCGCGCCGAAGAGTGTTCCGACCCTGGCCTTCATAGCCGTGCGGCAGGAGGCAGACCAGGCCCGACATGCGCAGCCATTTGCGCTCGCCGGAAGAAATGAACTGGTCGAAAACAACCTGCGCGCCGTTGGCGAAATCACCAAACTGGGCTTCCCAGAGCGTCAGCGCATTCGGTTCGGCCAGCGAATAGCCGTATTCGAACCCGAGCACCGCTTCTTCCGACAGCATCGAGTTGATGACTTCGTAAAGCGCCTGTCCCTTGGCCAGGTTGTTGAGCGGGATATAGCGGGTTTCGTCATCCTGGCTGTAGAGCACGGAATGGCGCTGCGAGAATGTGCCACGCTCGCAGTCCTGACCGGATAGCCGCACCGGATGGCCGTCGACAAGCAGCGAACCGAAAGCAATCGCCTCCGCCGTCGCCCAGTCGATGCCCTCGCCGGTGGATATCATCTTGGCCCGATGTCCATGAAACGCTGCACCGTGCGGTGCGCCGCAAACCCTTCGGGAACGGTCGCCAGCTTGTTGCCCATTTCCTTCAGTTGCTTGACGGTCATCGCCGTCTTGCCGCGGCGCTGTTCGTCCTGGTTGTCGGCGACCCTCATGCCCGACCAGGCGCCGTCCAGCCAGTCCGCCTTGTTCGGCTTGTAGGAGTTGCCCGCCTCGAATTCCTGTTCCAGGTAGGCGCGCCAGTCCGACTTCATCTTCTCCACGTCACCCTGGGTGAGCAGCTCTTCAGAAACCAGCTTGGCGCCGTAGTGCTGCAGCGTCGTCTTGTGGGAGCGAATCTTGCTGTACATGATCGGCTGGGTGAACGCCGGCTCATCGCCTTCGTTGTGGCCGAAGCGGCGATAGCAGAAGATGTCCAGCACCACCGGCTTGTGAAAGGTCATGCGGAATTCCGTCGCCACCTTGGCCGCATAAACCACCGCTTCCGGATCATCGCCGTTGACGTGGAAGATCGGCGCTTCGATCATCTTGGCGACATCGGACGGGTATGGCGAAGACCGCGAGAAACGCGGGTTGGTGGTGAAACCGATCTGGTTGTTGATGATCACGTGTACCGTGCCGGCGACCCGGTGGCCGCGCAGACCCGAAAGCCCAAGACATTCGGCGACCACGCCCTGGCCGGCGAAAGCCGCATCACCATGCAACAGCAGCGGCAAGACCTGCACCCGTTCGCTCAGCGGAACGATTTCTCCGCGCTGTGCGCCGGCGAGCAGATCCTGTTTTGCGCGCGCCTTGCCCATCACCACCGGATTGACGATTTCCAGGTGCGACGGGTTGGCGGTCAGCGACAGGTGCACATTGTTGCCGTCGAATTCCCGGTCGGACGACGTTCCCAGGTGATATTTGACGTCACCTGATCCCTCGACATCGTCCGGGGCGAAGGAGCCGCCCTTGAACTCGTTGAAGATCGCTCGGTGCGACTTGCCCATCACCTGGCTAAGCACGTTGAGACGGCCGCGGTGGGCCATGCCGAGTACGATTTCCTTAAGGCCCATCTGGCCGCCGCGCTTGATGATCTGCTCAAGCGCAGGGATCAGAGCTTCCGCGCCATCGAGGCCAAAACGCTTGGTGCCCTTGTATTTGACGTCGATGAACTGTTCGAAACCCTCGGCCTCGACCAGTTTCTGCAGAATGGCAAGCTTGCCGCGTGAGGTGAATTCGACGCCCTTGTCCGGACCCTCGATGCGCTGCTGGATCCAGGACTTTTCCGACGGATTGGAAATGTGCATGAACTCGACGCCGATGGTCGAGCAATAGGTCCGCTTGAGGATGTCCAACATCTCGTTGATGGTGGCGTATTCCAGGCCAAGGACATTGTCGAGAAAGATGCGGCGATCCAGGTCAGCAGGCGTGAAACCGTAATTCTCCGGCGAAAGCTCGTTGTAGTCTTCCTTGGTACCGGCAAGTCCCAGCGGATCAAGATCAGCATGCAGGTGTCCGCGCATACGATAGGCGCGGATCATCATGATGGCGCGCACCGAATCTCGCGTCGCCTGCTCGACCTCGTCATCAGACAGGACGGCCGCGCCGTTGGTGGACTTCTCCTTCAGCCGGCCTTCAATGTGCTTTTCGACTTCGCCCCAGTCGCCGTCGAGCGCCGAGACCAGTTCACCGTTTTCAATGATCGGCCAGTTGTCTCGCTTCCACGAGGCCCCGCGCGCGGCCTTGCGCACCGCATCCGCATCGTCCTGAAGAGCGCCGAAAAAGCTCTGCCATTCCGGTGGCACGGAAGTCGGATCGTCCTCGTACCGGGCGTAAAGATCCTCGATATAGGATGCATTGCTGCCGTACAGAAATGACGTTGCCTGAAAGGTTTCGTTGGCTTCCTGTCTTGCCATCTGCCCCTGCGGAAAAGTTTCCGCCTCCTTGGAGTGTGGACGGCGGTGCCGCCCAGATCTTGCATCCTTGCGGAAAGCCTGGATGCGCTGCGTTTCATCCCGTTATTCAACTATGCAGCCCGGACCGGTTTTTGGGTAGCCCTGTCGCGCATAATTGACCTGACGTTATCGCCAGGTGTTCGGCCCGGGCGACGTATCGCCCGGGCCGGTTGTTATCCGTTCAGCAATTCGACAAGCGTCTTGCCGAGCTGTGCGGGCGAAGGCGACACTCGAATTCCGGCCGCCTCCATCGCTGCGATCTTGTCTTCAGCACCCCCCTTGCCGCCCGAAATGACGGCGCCGGCGTGGCCCATGGTGCGTCCCGGAGGCGCCGTGCGGCCGGCGATGAAGCCGACGGTCGGCTTTGACCGTCCCTTCTTCGCTTCGTCGGCCAGGAACTGAGCGGCATCCTCTTCCGACGAACCACCGATTTCACCGATCATGATGATCGACTGAGTGGCGTCGTCAGCGAGGTACATTTCCAGGATATCGATGAAATCGGTGCCCTTGACCGGATCGCCGCCGATGCCGACCGCGGTGGTCTGCCCGAGGCCTTCATTGGTGGTCTGGAACACCGCTTCATAGGTCAGCGTGCCGGAGCGCGAGACGACGCCGACCGAACCCTTGAGAAAGATGTTGCCCGGCATGATGCCGATCTTGCACTCGTCCGGGGTCAAAACGCCGGGACAGTTGGGACCGATGAGCCGGCTGTCCGACTTGTCCAGACGTGCCTTCACCTTGACCATGTCGGTCACCGGAATGCCCTCGGTAATGCACACGATCAGCGGAACATTCGCATCGATAGCCTCGATGATGGCTGCGCCCGCGCCAGCCGGTGGCACATAGATGACCGAGGCATTGGCGCCGGTCGCTTCGACGCCCTCGGCCACCGTGGTGAAGATCGGCAGGTCGGCGGTGCCGCCGCCGACATTGCCGGTCCAGACCTCGCCACCTTTCTTCGGGTGAACGCCGCCGACCATCTTGGTGCCGTGATAGGCGAGCGCCTGTTCGGTGTGGAACGTGCCGGTCTTGCCGGTCAGACCCTGAACCAGGACCTTGGTGTCGCTGTTGACGAGAATCGACATGGTTCAGGCTCCCTTCACCGCTTTGACAATCTTTTGCGCGGCGTCGTCCAGATCGTCCGCTGCGATGACATTGAGCCCGCTTTCGTTGATGATCTGCTTGCCCTTTTCGACATTGGTGCCTTCCAGACGCACCACCAGCGGCACTTTCAGCCCGACTTCCTTGACCGCGGCCACGACGCCTTCGGCGATGGTGTCGCAGCGCATGATGCCGCCGAAAATATTGACCAGGATGCCCTCGACCGCCGGATCCGCGGTGATGATCTTGAAAGCCGCCGTGACCTTTTCCTTGGAAGCGCCGCCGCCGACATCGAGGAAGTTTGCAGGCTCGGCACCATAGAGCTTGATGATATCCATGGTCGCCATGGCGAGCCCTGCGCCATTGACCATGCAACCGATATTGCCTTCAAGCGCCACATAGGCGAGGTCGTATTTCGACGCCTCGATTTCCTTTGCATCCTCTTCCGTCGTATCGCGCAGTTCCATGACGTCGTCGTGGCGGAACAGGGCGTTGCCGTCGAACGAGACCTTGGCATCAAGCACCCGCAGGCGACCGTTGGTCATGACGATCAGCGGGTTGACCTCCAGCAGGCTCATGTCCTTGTCCATGAAGGCCTTGTAGAGGATCGGAAACAGCGTCATGCCGTCGCTTCGCGCTTCACCGTCGAGCGCCAGCGCATCGCACAGCTTGCCGGCATCGGCTTCCGTCACGCCGGCAACCGGATCGATCGGCAGCGTCAGGATCTTTTCCGGTGTTTCCTCGGCCACGGCCTCGATATCCATGCCACCCTCGGTGGAGACGACAAAGGCCGGCATGCCGACGCTCCGGTCAACCAGGATCGACAGGTAGAGCTCGCGGTCGATATCGGCGCCGTCCTCGATATAGAGACGGTTGACCTGCTTGCCATGCGGCCCGGTCTGCTTGGTGACCAGCGTATTGCCAAGCATCTCGCCGGCAAAGGCGACAACCTCGTCAACCGAATGGGCGAGCCGCACGCCGCCCTTGGCGTCTTCGGACAGTTCCTTGAATTTGCCCTTGCCGCGCCCGCCGGCGTGGATCTGGCTCTTGACCACGTAAAGCGGTCCGGGCAGTTGGCTGGCCGCAGCAGCGGCATCCTCGGCCTTGAAAACCGGCACGCCTTCGGCGACCGGAGCGCCAAAGCCCTTGAGCAGGGCCTTGGCCTGATATTCATGGATATTCATGGATGGGTTCCCGTTTGTTCGGCCAGCCGGCCTATTTCAGGTTGGGCGCGATTTCGATGCAGGCCTCGCACAGTCCGGCGACCGCCGAGACCGATTTGTCGAAGGCGTTCTGCTCGCTCTTGTTGAGGTTGATCTCGATGACCCGTTCGACACCGCCAGCTCCGATCACCGTCGGCACACCGACATAGAGATCCTTGACACCGTACTGGCCGGCCAGGTGAGCGGCGCATGGCAGCACACGCTTCTTGTCCTTGAGATATGCCTCCGCCATTTCGATGGCCGATGCGGCAGGGGCATAATAGGCAGAGCCGGTCTTCAGCAGCCCTACGATTTCCGCGCCGCCGTCGCGGGTGCGCTGAATGATCTCTTCAAGACGCTTCTTGGAAACCCAGCCCATTTTGACCAGATCCGGCAACGGAATGCCGGCGACGGTCGAATAGCGGGCAAGTGGCACCATGGAGTCACCATGGCCGCCGAGCACGAAGGCGGTTACGTCCTCGATTGAAACGTCAAATTCTTCGGAAAGAAACAGCCGGAAGCGCGAACTGTCGAGCACACCGGCCATGCCGACAACCTTGTTCTTCGGCAGACCCGAAAACTTCTGCAGCGCCCAGACCATGGCGTCGAGCGGGTTGGTGATGCAGATGACGAAAGCGTTGGGTGCGTATTTCTTGATCCCGGCGCCGACCTGCTCCATCACCTTCAAATTGATACCGAGCAGATCGTCACGGCTCATGCCTGGCTTGCGCGGAACGCCGGCGGTCACAATGCAGACGTCTGCACCTTCGATCGCCGCATAGTCATTGGCGCCGGTCATGGCCGCGTCGAACCCATCGACCGCGCTGGACTGGGCAATGTCGAGACCCTTGCCCTGCGGAATGCCCTCGGCGATGTCGAAGAGCACGACGTCGCCCAGTTCCTTCAATCCCGCCAGATGGGCCAGCGTGCCCCCGATCATTCCCGAACCGATCAATGCTATCTTATTTCGCGCCATTGACACGACACCTCCGAAATCCGTTGTTTTACCGGCATCCCCTGGCGATTTTGCCGAAAAAGCCGCGAAGTGGATAGACTCGTTGATCTCTTTTGGCAACTCATACTTTCGGCATCATTAAATTCAAACGGTTAGAACTTACGGGATTTACGTAAACGTCAATATTTTGAACAAAAATTCGGCACAAATCGGAGAAACGGCGACGGATCCGGTCAGGCCAGTGGCTCGACCTTGGCACCAGTGACAGCACGGCTGGCGGCCAGATAATCCGCACTCTGCATCTCAAACAGGCGTGAGGCCGTGCGCTCGAACTCGAACCCCTCGCGTTTGCGTTTGCTGCTGTAGAGGTCGTCAGGCGCCGCCGCCGCGGAGATGAAAACCCGCGTTTTGGTGTCGTAAAGAAGGTCGATCAGATTGATGAACCGCTTGGCCTCGTTGCGCGCGCCTTCTTCGATCACCGGAATGTTCTCGATGAAGACCGTGTGGTATCGCTGGGCAATTCGGTGATAGTCGCTGGCAGCAAGCGGCACGGCACACAATTCATCGAAACTGAAACGCGCCGCGCCATTGGCCTCGATCGGCACATGGATCGCCCGTCCCTTGACCTCGATATCCCGCGAACGCACCGCATGCCCGGCCGCAACTTCACGCCAGGCTTTTGCAAAGGCAATCTTGTTGTCGTTGCTCAGCGGTGTGAGATAAACGGGCAGCTGATTGATTTTCTCCATCCGGTAATCGGTGCGGGCATCAAGACTGAAAATGTCGACCCGCGTTTTCAGGAGATCGACGAACGGCAGGAAGAGTTGGCGGTTGAGCCCGTCCTTGTAGAGGTCGTCCGGCTCCACATTGGATGTGGTCACGAGCACACAACCGCGCTCGAAGAGCTGTTCGAACAGCCGCGACAGGATCATCGCATCGGCAATATCGGTGACCGAGAACTCATCGAAACACAGCACCCAGGCCTCGGCGAACAGCTGACTTGCGACGGGAGGAATGGGATCCTCCTCCTTCGTCTCGCCGCGTTTGAGAGCCTGGCGGTGGGCCGCGATCCGATTGTGGACGTCAGCCATGAAATCGTGGAAGTGAACCCGACGCTTGCGCGTTGCCTTGACCTGTTCGAAAAACAAATCCATCAGCATGGTCTTGCCGCGGCCGACGGAGCCGAAAATGTAGAGCCCTTTGATCACCGGCTGCGGCTTTTGGCGGCGTGCAAACAGCCACCCCAGCGAGCTTGATTTGCTGGTCAGCCTCTTCTCGCTGACCGCCGTCAGCACCCGATCAAGAGCAATTGCCAGGCTTCGCTGCGCCTCGTCCAACTCGATCTCGCCACTGTCGACCAGCGCCAAATAGCGCTCTTCGACGGTGATCCTGTCGGCAATGGTCATAGGCTGACGGTCCGGTTGTTCCGGAACCTATCGGGAGAGACTGATGGACTGCCCGGCAGCGGTGGTTCCCTGGAACCGGCTTTCGCCGGTCTTGTAGAGGCCGGCAAACCGGTTACCGGAAGAATCGTTGAGCACCACTTCCTTGCCCACGACATTCCAGGCGGAAATCGTCGATGCCTGATCGGCACAGCCGCGCGAGGCCGCCCGGTAGCCGCCGGTCCACTGGGTCAGTGCCAGGAACACATCGCAGGTGCTGCCACCGGTGGCAATCGTCCAGCGACCCACCATCGAATCACGTGTGACATCCGGAGCGTTGGCAGCCGCATTTTGAATTTCTTCCGGCGACGGGCCTTCGGTCTCTGGCGCGTTCGGAAACTGGTTCTGACCGGCCGGCGGCAATTGTCCGCTCTGCACGCCGGCAACGGGCGCCGGTTCAAGCGGCGCCGGTTGGCTGCTGAGCTGCCGGTTCGGCCCAAAACGCTGGCAACCTGCTATGGCGATCAGTGCGCTTAAGGCGATCAGCGTGTAAACGTTCCGCATCGAACATCCCCAATTCTCTTTGGCAGGCGGCCCCACCCCCGTGGCCCTATATAGGCGGTCGTCGCGTTTCAATACATAAAGATGGCAAAATTTGTATTAAATTTGCACAGAAGAACAGAAACCGACCGTCGGCGGTCGAGCGCACCCGCCAGTTCAGATCGCGGTGCCGGGGACCCAGATGTACCCATCCGGCCCTATGATATGGCACTCGCGCAGACCGTGAGGCTTGTCGATCGACCCCGAAAGCACGTCGTAACCCAGCCGCCGCGCCCGTTCTTCAATCTTGTCCGGATCGACCCCATAGACGCGAAGCTCCACTCCCTGGCCACGCAGGTCCATGCCGTTGACCACCCCGTGCATCGGGTGACCTTCATAAGCGTGGTCGGCATGCAGCATGAACACAGATCCGGCCAGTTCGATGGCGGCGAAATCCTCGTCGCCGTAGAGGACCATCGCCCCCAGCGCATCTCGGCAAAAGGTGACTTGCGGGTCGATTTCACGCACCAGGAGATTGACGCCGACACCACGCGGCAGAGTTCGACCGAACTCTGCTCCGCTCATCCATGGTTCTCCGGTGCGCTTCTTGGCCATCGCCTTTGTCCCCATTGCCCAACCCGGTCATTGTGCACGGGCTGAAACAACGGGGCAATGGATTTCGGCGCTGCGTTACTTGACGATGCCGCGATGGGCCTCATCACCCCACAGGGCTTCGACCCGTGCATCCCGGCGGCAACCGAGCCGGTAAACGCGGTAGCGCACCGGATTCTTCTGATAGAAATCCTGGTGGTAATCCTCGGCCGGGTAGAACATGGATGCCGGCATGATCACCGTGGCGATCTGCTGGCCCAGCGCCTCCATCGCCTTCTTGCTGGAGGCTTCCGCCGCAACCTGCTGTTCATCGTCCAACGTATAGATGGCCGTGGTGTAGCTTTCACCGCGATCACAGAACTGACCACCCGGGTCCGTCGGATCGACACTGCGCCAGAACACGTCAAGCAGCTGATCGTAGGTGACCTTGGAAGGGTCATAGGTGACCTGCACGGCCTCACGATGGCCTGTCGTCTCCCGAACGACGTCCTTGTAGGTCGGATTGTCCAGGTGACCGCCGGTATAGCCCGAAATGGTTTTCAGAACACCCGGAACATGGTCGAAATCCTTTTCGACACACCAGAAACAGCCACCGGCGAATATGGCGACTTTGGCGTCGTCAGGTATTTCAGACTGTGCCCGGCTGGACGGCATATTGCCAGTCGAAAGAACCACAACCGCTGCAACTATCGCTACCCCCGCGAGGACGATCTTACGCATCTCACTCCTCCTTGCGCCATGTCGGCTCAAGCAGTGAGCCTTTTCACCGTCCTACGTAACCATCACTTTTCGTCAATCAAATCAATCCGTCTCACGAGCCCGTGAGAGGTCGGTTGACGGCGCGGTTGGTCTGCACCATGGACGGCTTGGAGTATCAGATGGTTGGATCCAAACGACGGGCCTTGTCAGACTACCCAGATGCCGTTGTCCAGATTGTCGCTCGTCCTGGCGACGTTTTCGTCGCTTTCGCTGAAGGCCAGGAGGATATCATCGTAGCCGAGGCCCTGCTCCATACCGCCGACCCACCAGGCTTTTCCTTCTGCATCGGCGTAGCGTCCAAGCACGTGAAGATACATGCCGTCGACATAGTCTTCCGCACTCGGATTGACGCCGAAACGATCCTCGAATTCCTGTGACGCCACGAATTGGTCGGAGAGGAAGTCCTTGACCTCCTGCAACGACCATTCCTCCTTGAGCCGGTCGGCAACCTCGGTCCAGAAGATCAGCCCACCCAGATCAGGGACGCGATCGAAAGTCGCCTGATAGAGCCGATAGACAAGGCCAACGCAATCGCTTTCGATGTCGAAGATCAGCTTGCCATCGTCGAACACAACCTGCTCGACACCAACCAACAGATCGGACTCGCCGCTCGGCTTGTGAACGGCCACGAGTCTGTGGGCGAGCGCATCGGTGACGAAGTCGGATCGGGCACCGTCATAAACCACCTGATCGTCCTCGGGCAGGCTGACGAAAAGATCCGTTCCCAGGCCCGCAGCCAATGTGCTGCCGCTGCTCGTACTGACCAGAAGATCGTTGCCATCGCTCTGCTCATTGGGAAGCCTGTCCAGCCAATTGATGTACAAAAGAGACAGGAAATCGTCATCGGTTTCTGGAAGCCAATCCAGGACGTCCTCGAGCGAAATCCCCACCTGATCCAGCAAATCATCGAGGAGCTCACTGGGGTCCGTATCCCCCCAGGCAGCCAAAGTGGTTTGTATGGGTCCCCACACCGGTTCCACCAGGGCATAGAGCTGCGGGTTGTCCTGCGGCAGGGTTGCCCACAAATCCGACCACGTTTCCGGATCCCAAAGGGCAGATCGAGCAACTGTTTGAGACGCTGCCGCTCCGCCGCCATCGGTTGCGTCGGCCCAGTCGCCTATGATCTCCAGCAGGTCGGCGATATTCGATTCGATTGCGTCCAGAAGCTGCTGACCAAGAACCTGATAGGGGAGCCCGGACGTGTCGTCCGGGCGAATAACGATATAGGCCCGTGTCTCGTCAAACACAGAGCCTTCCCCATCGCGCAAGCCCAGCTCGACCGATAAAACACCAGGGATCAGACCATCCTGTGGGTCGTCAAAGTTGAACTCCTCCAGGGCCTTCAAGGTTGTTCCGCTGTCGGAGACTTCAAACCGGTGCGCATCTGCGCCTCCGGTGATGACGAGCTCGATATCCGTGTCGAGCGTGACATTCAGGCCCGACACTTCCTGGAAATCCTGGACGGCGGTCAGCCCACCATCGAGCCAGAGGAAGGTAATGTCCGGCCACAGTTCATCCAACGCCTCGGGCCATTCAATCTGGGCATCTATATTCGCAACTGTTTCAACCATGACATTCACCCCATCAGTCAATGCGAAGGCTTGTTGGCACGCAACTACACATTACAGCGCTGGTCTCGCTCGACAAGCTCAATGCCGTTTTCATCCAAACCGCATTCATCACAATTTCTAGTGGATGCGACCGAATCATTCACCTGTTCAGTCTAACAGTTCATCACAGCGCGTCCCATTTGGAAGTCGGCAGCGCTGTCTCTGCCTTTCCGCAGTAGGCAACCGGAAGAAGAACCGGCATAGTGGATTCGATCCGAAATGGAGACGGGTGGGGCATTTGAGCGAACCGGAACTCAAACGGGAAATCGGGCCGGTTGGGCTGGTGGCGCTGGGCGTCAGCGGAATCATCGGCTCCGGATGGCTGTTTGCTCCGCTGCTGACCGCCCAGTTGGCTGGCCCCGCGGCCATCATTGCCTGGATCATTGGCGCATTTGCCATGCTGCTTCTGGCGCTGACCTTCGGTGAAATTGCCGCAATGTTTCCATTGCCGGGCGGGGTGGCCAGCATCCCCAAGGTGACGCACGGCAACATCGTCTCGATCATGCTTGGGTGGACCGCTTGGCTCGGTTACATGATGACGGCGCCGGTAGAGGTCGAGGCAACGCTTCGCTACCTGACGTTCTACGCACCCTGGCTGTTCGAAACGGCCGAGTCGGAGCGGTTATCGCTGCCCGGTGCCGGTGTGGCCTTCGGCCTGATGGTGATGTTCGTCATCCTCAACGCTTTCGGCGTCAAGCTTTTCACGCTGATCAACACCGGCGTCACCTGGATCAAGGTAGTGGTTCCGCTGATCATCGCCGGCACCTTCATGGCAGCCTCTTTTGAACCGGCCAATTTCTCGGGAACACAGGGGTTCGCCCCTTACGGCATCAACGGTATTCTGGCCGCAGTCTCATCGGGCGGCGTGGTGCTGTCGATGATCGGATTTCGTCACGCCATCGATATGGCCGGCGAAGTGAAGAACCCGGGCCGCGCCATCCCGCTGGCGCTGTTTCTGGCCATGTTGATCTGCCTGGCGATCTATCTCAGCCTGCAGATCGCCTTCACGGGAGCGCTGTCTCCTTCCGACATCGAAAATGGCTGGGCGCATCTGCATCTCGCCCACCGAGGTGGTCCGCTGGCCTCGATTGCCACCGCACTCGGCCTCCTGTGGCTGGTCAGCCTGATGAACACCACAGCGGTCATTTCGCCCTTCGGCAGCGCCCTTGTCGCCGTCGGTGCCAATGCCCGCCTGGTCATGGCGATGACCCGCACACGTCTGGTGCCCGAGTTTTTCGGCCGGCTCTCGCGGTTCGACGTCCCCTTCAACGCACTGGTGCTCAATCTCATCCTCGGCTGGCTCGCGGTGCTGGTTCTGCCCTTTTCCGAACTGGTCGCCACGCACAGTTCACTTGTCGTGTTTTCATTCATCCTGGGCCCCGTTGCCGTCGTCGCACTGCGGCGGCTCGCGCCCGATTACCGGCGCCCGTTCAAACTGCCGTTCGTCCGAACCATCGGATGCCTGACCTTCATTCTCGCCACGCTGATCGTCTACTGGAGCGGCTGGGACACGATCCGTGTCATCGGCATCGCTGTTCTGATCGGCGCCGTGCTGCTGGCCCTGCGGTTGCGCCAGGTTCCGCGGCAATTGCTCAACCTGCGCTGTGCCGCCTGGCTGATCCCTTATTGCGTCGGCATCGGGCTGATTTCCTGGTTCGGCAGTTTCGGCGGTCTCGGCCTGCTCACAAATGGTTGGGACATCGCCGCCTGCGCCGTTTTCGGCGGCGTTGCTTTCTTTGTAGCGGTGCGTTCAGCCCTTACCCAGGCGGAGTTTGACGAACAGGCCGAAGAGATCCTCGCTCAGCTCGGATACGAAAAAGACGTTCTCCACAGCCTCGACATTTGAGGACGGTTCCCCGCGGATTCGGCGGATCACCCCGCGCAAACATGTTGACTATGCAAACATCATATGTTTGATTAGATGTCATGAGTGAGATGATCTATTACGATCTGAAGCAGATCGCAGGGCTTGCGCCGAGCCTCGCCACCCAGGTGGCGCGCGAAATCGGCCGACGCATCGTGTCCAATTCCTATGCGCCTGGCGACCTCGTGGAGGATGAAGGCGCATTGGCCGAACGCTATCAGGTCAGCCGGTCGGTAATCCGCGATGCCGTCAAGATTCTGGTCGGCAAGGGGCTGCTGGAGGTACGGCGCGGAATCGGCACTCGGGTTCGCTCGCGCAGCAGCTGGGGATTGCTCGACGACGATGTGCTTGCCTGGTACCAGTCAGCTCCGCCGGATGCGGACATGCTGCGCCAGCTGATGGACATTCGACTGGTCTTCGAGCCGAAAGCGGCCCGTTGGGCGGCCGAACGCGGCAGCGCCGAAGCGCATGAGCAGATCGGCGCCGCGGTCGAGCGCATGGAAGCCGAGAAAGGCTCCGTCGAGGACTTCGTCGTCGCCGACGCGGTCTTTCACCGTTCCATTCTGCGCGCCACCGAAAACGAATTCCTCGTGGCGCTCGAAGGCATCATCTTTTCCGCATTGCTCAGCAGTATCCGGCTGACCAATGTCGACCCTCGTTCCAACGAGGCCTCGCTCCCCTTCCACCGGTCAGTCTACGAGGCCATCGCCGCGCGCGATGGAGACCGGGCCGAGAAGGTCATGGAGCAATTGCTCGGCGACACCGGTCGTCGATTGGGAGGACGCATGTATGAGACCTGATCTGAACTAGCTGGTCACCAACCGGCGGTAATTGCGGCACAGCACGAACGACGCATTGCGTCCGGGGTTTTCCCCGGCGATGGCGGAGCTGTGCCCAAATCGAGCAACCAAGGAGGAAACCATGCTCGCAAAACTTCAAAAGACAATGCTGAACCTGGGCGCGGGGGCTGTGCTGCTGACCACGACGGCGATCGGCACAGGCCAGGCTTTTGCCGAAGATCTTGTGGCACTGTTGCTGCCGGAAAACGTCAACCCCCGGTGGGAAAGCCAGGACGCCCGCTTCTTCGTCGAAGCGATGAAGGAGATCGCTCCGGATGTGACGGTCGAGGTCTTCAACGCCAACAACGACACCGCCACCCAGCAACGCCAGGCCGAGCAGGCCTTGACCCGCGGCGCCAAGGTTCTGGTGGTCATTCCGATCGACGGTGAAAGCTCTGCGATCATCGCGGAAAGTGCCGCCGAGGCCGGTGTGCCAACAATCGCCTACGACCGGATGATCAACTCTGAACACACAGCCTTCTGGGTGCAGGCAGATCTGGAAGGCATGGGTTATGATCAGGCCATGCATGTGATCGAAAACACCAAGGACGGCGACACGCTGGTGCTGCTCAAGGGCTCGCCCACCGACCCCAACGCCGCTGTGATCCACAATGGCCAGCTGCGTGCGCTGCAGCCGCTGTTCGACTCAGGCAAGCGCAAGCTCGGCTATGAGAACTGGACCCAGGGCTGGGACCCGGCCATTGCGCGCCGCTCCATGGACCAGGCGCTGACACAACTCGACAACAATGTGCAGGGCGTCGTTTCGTCCAATGACGGCAACGCCGGCGCAGCCATTGCCTCGCTGGAAGAACAGGATATGGACGGCAAGGTCCCGGTCTCCGGTCTCGACTGCACGGTCCAGGCGCTGCAGCTTATCCTGCTCGGCAAGCAGACCCAGTCCGGCTGGCGCCCGCTCGCCGACATGGCCAAGGCAACGGCTGAAGTGACCGCCCGTCTGGTCAAGGGCGAAGAATGGAAGGAGCTGGCGCCCAACACCGTCAAGAACGGCGTCGGCGCCGACGTGAACTTCGTGGCCGTCGCTTCCTACTCGGCCGTCGGCGAAGAGGGTGTTGCCTACGTGATCGAAAACGACACATCGATCTCCAAGGAAGACGTCTGCACCGGCGCTGCTTCCGAAACCGCCTTCTGCAAGGGCTGAACTGTGGTGAACACCACCATCGACAACCAGGCGGGGCACAATGCCCCGTCTGCGATTGCGCACCTGGCGGCAACCGGCATTCGCAAACGCTTCGGCGGGGTGGAAGCCCTGCGCGGCGTCGACTTCGAAGTACGGCGCGGCGAAGTCATGGCGCTGGTCGGAGACAATGGCGCCGGCAAGTCGACCCTGATGAAAACGCTCGCAGGGGCGTATCTGGCCGATGAAGGCAGCTTCGCCATCGATGGCCAGCCGGTTGCAATCGCATCGCCGCATGATGCGACCGATCTCGGTATCCAGATCGTCTATCAGGACCTGGCGCTGTGCGAGAACCTGGATGTATCTGCCAATCTGTCGCTGGGACATGAGCCGACAAAACCGGGTTGGAACTTTCTGCCCAGGGCCCTGCGCCCGCTTGACGATATCGCCATGGAGCGCAAGGCGCTCGAAGCTGTCGACCGGCTGCGGGTCCGCACCCTCAATTCCGTGCGTTCCAAGGTCGGCGGACTGTCCGGCGGCCAGCGTCAGGCGATCGCCATTGCCCGCGCCGTTGGCGCTGAATCAACCATCGTGCTTCTCGATGAACCCACCGCAGCACTCGGCGTCGCCCAGACCGAACAGGTTCTCGACGTCGTCAAACGATTGCGCGAAACCAACCACGCGGTCGTCTACATCTCGCACAATCTGCGCGACATTTTCGACGTCAGCGACCGCATCACCGTGCTGCGGCACGGCGGCAACGTGGCCGTCTACGACACTCAAAACACCAATCCGGACGAGATCGTCGTCGCGATGACTCGAGGCCTCGATGGAGGTAAATCCAATGGCGGTTCTCATGGAAAGTGAATACCGGCCGGGATTTGTCGAGCGGTTCCGCCAGGTGCGGGAAAGCCGCTTCGGCGCGTTTGTCCCGGTCCTGCTGGCACTGGCAGCGATCTGGATCTATTTCGGCATCAGCGAGCCTGCATTCCTGAGCGCCCGCAACTTCTACTTCCTGTTCATGCAGAGCGCGGTGGTTGGAACACTGGCTGTCGGCATCACCATGGTGCTGCTGCTCGGCGACATCGACCTGTCGGTCGCTGCCAACTCCGGCGTCTGCGCCGCGCTGATGGCGGTTCTCATCGCCAATCTGGGCGTCTCTGCGCCGATTGCCTGCCTGATCGCCATTGGCGCCGGCATCACACTCAGCGCCGGACAGGGCATTCTTGTCTCCTATGTCGGGATTCCGTCCTTTGTGGTGACGCTCGCCGGCCTGCTCGGGTTTCAGGGCCTGATGCTGAAAGTCCTCGGCATCCATGGCGCCATCAATGTGCGCGAACCCTTCGTCCGCGGCATCACCACCGTGGTCCTGCCGCCCTCCGCCGGATGGCTGCTGGCGGTCGCCTGCGTTGCAGCGTTTTCCCTCGTCGTCTGGCGCCGTCACTCGCTTCGCAGATCGAATGGGCTGGAGCTCGATCCGCCTGCCGTTCTATGGGGCCAGGTCGCCTTTTTTGCCGTGCTCGCGTTTGCCGCCGTGGCAACGCTCAACGCCTATCGGGGCGTCCCGCTCCTGGTTGTGCTGCTCATTGGTCTGACCGCGGTGCTCGGCTGGGTCACCACCTCCACGCCATTCGGCCGTTCACTATTCGCGGTCGGCGGCAATCAGGAATCCGCCCGTCGCGTCGGCATGAACGTCAAGCGCATCCGCGTCGCGGCCTTCGCCATTGTCGGATTCATGGCAGCGGTCGGCGGCATCGTCGGCGCCTCGCGCTATGCATCCGTTTCCTTCAACGCCTTTGCCGGTGGCCCTTTGTTGCTCGAAGCGATCGGCGCGGCCGTGATCGGCGGCACATCGCTGTTCGGAGGACGCGGTTCGGTTTGGAACGCCATATTGGGCGCGCTCGTCATCGGCTCGCTTGGCAACGGCCTCGACCTTTCAGGCGCCAGCGCCGCCGACAAATTGATGTTCTCCGGCGCCATACTCCTGTTGGCCGTGGCCATCGACGCTGTTTCGCGCGCCGGCAGCCAGGAGGCACGACGATGACGAACCCCTTTGTCTGGAGCGATCGCGAAAAGGTCTTGCTCAACGCGATCCTCGGCCAGATCATCCCGGCAAATACGGAGCGCGACATCCCTTCGGCCGCATCGCTCGGCCTCGCTGACCACCTGGCCATGGTCGCAACCGAGGACCCGGCTCTCGCAATACGGTTTCGCGAAGGCCTTGCCAGCGCCGACGCGCTTGCGGGTGCGATCGGTGAGCCTTTCGAGGCCCTCGACCGCGATCGTCAGGTGAACGTTCTGCGCCAGCTCGAGCAATCGGAACCGGCTTTCTTCGAGCTACTGCTGCGACACACCTACATGGGGTACTACAGTCGCCCGGATATCCGCAGCCTGTTCGGACTTTCCTCGAACCCCGTCCACCCCGACGGCTATGACGTTGCGCGGGAATCGCCGGAGCTCATGGCCGAACTCACCGAACCGGTTCGCCGGCGCGGCTCGCTCTATCGGGCGTGCTGAGAAAGAACAATGGCCATGAGCAACGAACCCGTTGACGTTCTGATCATAGGCGCAGGCGCCTCCGGCGCCGCCATCGCCTGGTCGCTTGTCGAGACCCGCATGCGCATCCTCTGCCTTGAGCAGGGACCGCACGTCCACGACAAGGATTTTCCGAGCCGCAATGCCGACTACGAACTCAGCCGCTATGGCGAATTCAGTTGCGACCCGAATGTGCGGAAACTGCCTCAGGACTATCCGATCAACTCTGCCGACTCCGACATCACACCGGTCAATTTCAACGGTGTCGGCGGATCGACCATCAACTTTCTCGGCCACTGGCCACGCCTGCATCCGTCAGACTTCCGCACGCGCTCGCTCGACGGCGTGGCTGACGACTGGCCGGTCGACTACGCGACCCTGGCTCCGTTCTACGACATGAACGATCGCATCACCGGTGTGTCCGGTCTTGGCGGCAATCCGGCCTATCCGGACTACACACCGCCCTTGCCGCCGATCCCGTATGGGGGGGTCTTGCATTCTGGACAGACGGATTTTGGAAAAAACGGGAAAAATATCGTTATACTCCTCCGACTGAATTGGCCCGAATTTTCTGTTGGCACTGAGTCAATTTATCGCAGTGCACTTTCGTCGCGCAGCCTGCATTTTGTCGGCATGAATGACGCAAAGATATCGATCACTCTTAGCGAAGAAGAGCGTACAGCCCTTGAGGCGGTCTGCCGCCGCCGCAAGGTTGAGGCCCTTGTATGGAAACGCGCCAGAGCGTTTTTGTTGCTGGATGCCGGCGAAGATGCCCGCACGGTGTGTCGCATCCTGGACATCGGGCCGACTGTCCTGACGGAATGGAAGTCGGCTTTTGCGGCCATGGGACTTTCGTTTTTCGGGCTGAAGGACTACAGCCCCCGGCAGGGCCATTTGTCGTTTGCGCAGGAGGCTGAACTGAAGGCGCATTTCAGCAACACCCCACCTCGCAACGCCGACGAGGTCTGTGCCCATATTCTGGCGGAATACGGCCAGAGCTATTGCTCCTCGGGAGCTGCAAAGCTGATGAGCCGTCTTGGGTTTGAGTACAGGAAGCCACAGGTTCTGCCGACCCGGGCCGCTGAAGCGGCACAGGAAGCCTTCATCGCCGCTTACGAGGCGCTGATGAGGCGGTTGGACGACGATGAGATGGTGGTGTTTTCGGATGCCGTGCACCCGACCCACCAAAGCCGCCCCGCCCACGGCTGGTTTCCCAAGGATCAGAAAACCGCCATCAAGGCCAGTTCAGGCCGCAAGAGATTGAATATTCAAGGTGCGATTGATCTCGAGACCTTCCAGTTCACCTTTGTCGAAGCCGAAAAGATCAATGCTCGCACGACCCGCCAGATGCTCGAAAAGCTGGAACTGGCCAACCCTTCAATGACGGCGATCCATGTCTTTGTGGACAATGCCCGCTATCATCATGCCAAAGTGCTTCAGCCTTGGCTGAACGCTCCGGACCGCAGGGTCAAACTGCATTTCCTGCCGCCCTACGCGCCGCATCTGAACCCGATCGAGCGTCTTTGGGGCGTCATGCACAAGTGGGTCACCCACAATCGCCATTACGCCACGTTCAATCAGTTCGCCGACGCCATTATGGGGTTCTTTCGACAAACCCTTCCAGACAAATGGCACGAGTTTCGCGACACCGTGACCGACAACTTCCGGGTCATCTCGCTCCGAAAATATAAGCTGATTTGAGATCGAGAAACGATCAGGTCAATTCAGTCGGATGAGTATAGATCACAATAGGATAGACCGGACGAACGCGGAAAATACTGCCGGACAAAAATGCAAAGAATGCAAAAAACCAACGCATTTTATGGGACAAATGATAGGAAAATGCAAAAAAGTGAGTGATTTTTGGGGGATGACGCCACGAAAGCCGCACAGCCGGATCCACACATTCTTTCAAAGATTTGCGCTTATGCCGACCATCCCTTGTGCCGCTTTTCCTAACGATATTCGCTTGTTTTGTTGGCGTTTCCTGTTCCAACCTAACTCCGATAGCCTGGAACTGAGAGTTCCAAGCTGTCAAACGAGTTCCACGCTAATTTAAGTAGTTGTATTTACGTAGTTTTATATCGCCAGATCCCCTATGCGGCCATTTCACAGCCTGGAACTGGTTTGGTTGCAACATTCCGAAACTAACGTGTGTCACCATTCATGCATTGAGGCCACGACCTTGCCAATAAAGGCAAGGTCATTCCCTTCGTCCGGTTTAATTCGGATGCTCCCATAAAATCTGTTTGTGCTGCGCAACTCGATTTGGCCGTGTGGAATTTTTTGTATGCGTTTTACAAAAAGTTCGTCGGAATACCTCACGACGTATATGTCGCCGTCCCGCGGAATGGTTTTTGAACGGTCGAGCAGGATTAGGTCCTGATCATAGAGCTCGGGTTCCATGCTATCACCCCGCACTGCAATAACGGCAAGGCTATTGGGCCTTAGGCCACGTCGGTTTAGCCATGTTCGGTTGAATGCGTAATGCCCGGTACCTATTTCGGTTTCGGCAATTGTGCCATGACCTGCTGAAGCTGCGATATCAAAACGCGGGATGGCGATAAAGTCGGGCTCGGCGCTGGCGAGCACCCCATTTGAGGGGGTTGAGACATATTGCTCACCCTGACCTGTGAGCAGCCAAGTCGCAGAGACACCTAAATGTTCGGTCATTGCCTTTAAAAATTCCGGTCCAGGCAAGCGTTTTTGTCCCAAGTAGTTCTCCACTGTCCGCTTGCTTAAACCGATTTTTTCCGAAAGGTCGCGTATATTCATTGACTTATCGGAAAGCACCTCTCTGATTCTCTGTGCGCACTCCATATGGGTGGACTCCTGTTGACGAACCACTTATTTGAGTGGTATCAAGGTGTCATGCCATCTCGGTATCCCTTACCGGCGTGACGGATGTGGAGGCAAAGTAGCAATGCGAGAGAGAACGTTCCAGCCCGGAACTATTTTGCACGAGGTAATCGTTGGGGCATTTCGGGCAAAAGGCACCAGTTTTGACGCTTGGTGCAGCCAGAATGGCGTACACCGCAGCACTGCTCGGCTTGCCACCTACGGCCAGTCCGGAGGCGCGCGCGGCAAGGAATTGCTTAACGCGATGATTGAGGACGCGGGTCCGACTGTTGTGGAAGCCGCGTATCGCAAGCGCATCCTCATGGAAGCGGAAAAGCTGGTCAGAGTGGCAACATGAACCTGCGGGTACCAGCTACATCAACTGCGATTTCCTATGCTTGGACCTACGAAGACCATGAATGGTTTACGGCTGCAGCTTTGGCAGCTCTCCGATTGGCGGGCTTTCCTTCGACCACACGGGGCGTAAATAAAATCGTTGTACACTGGCGTGCATTGGGCACTCAGTATGCACGAGTCCGCAAAGCCAGTGGTGGCGGTTGGGAATACCATATCAGTCGTGTTCCTGAAGTCGCGCTGCGTGATTTCTTGCAGCGTCGCAAAGCCGCCGCCCAAACCCGCCTCACCGAGCGCACCGAGACCGAAGCGTCGGTCATCGAGACATCTTCGGATGCTTTATCTGCCCGTCATCGTCGGGTGATGGAGGCTCGTGCGGCTGTCTTGCGCGAGGTTGATCGTCGTTCAGCGATGGAAGGCCAGAGCCGTCGCCAGGCGATTTTGTCGCTGATTGCGGATATGGCGTGGGACCTGAAGTGCCGTGCTGCCGGTCGCCATGACCAGTGTGTTTTGGACGACGCGTTTTTCCAACTGGCGTTGATCGCCAATGATCGGGGCAAGGGTCGGAAGGCACTGTCGCGCACGAGCATCTATGCCTGGATCAAGGACTTCGAGGCCGGTGGTGTCGTGGCGCTTGCGCCGGTACGCACCCGGGCGGATCGACGGCTGATCGAGGTTTATCCCTGGCTGATGCCGTTCATGGGCTTCTATGCAAGGCCGTCGAAACCGACGATCGCCCATGCGTTGGACCAGTATCGCAAGAGCCCCGACCGTGTTGGCGATGCTCCCAGTTACGAGCAGGTGCGCCGGGCGCTCAAATCGCTGGAGGGCACGCCCGATCACCTGATGGCCTTCAAGGGCCGCGAGGGGCCGTTGGCGCTGAAGGCGCGGCTGGCCTATGTGTCGCGCTCCACGGAAGGGTTGGAGCCCACATCCATCTACACGGCCGACGGCAAGACGTTCGATGCCGAGGTGCAGCATCCGAGGAGCGGCAAGCCGTTCCGGCCGGAGATCACCACGGTGATCGACGTGGTGACGCGCAAGGTGGTGGGCTGGTCGGTGGCGCTGGACGAGACCGCCGAGGCGGTGGCCGATGCGGTGCGTCATTCGGTCGAGCGGTGCGGTGTTCCGGCGATCTTCTATTCCGACCGGGGCAAGGGCTACAAGAACAAGCGTATCAGCATGACGACGCTGAGCCTTTGTTCGCGTCTTGGCATCTCGGCGACGCAATCGCTGCCCTACAATTTGCAGGCGCGCGGTGTGATCGAGCGCGCCCATGGCACGATCTGGAACCGGCTGTCGAAGGAATATCCGAGCTACATGGGCAAGGATATGGACAAGGAAGCCGCCAAGCAGGTTTTCCGGGACTCGCGCAAGGCGCTGGCGATCATCGAGGGCAGGAAGCAGGTCACGGACCCGAAGACGCAAGCCAGGTCGCAGGTCACCTATTCGAAGCTGATCGTCGGCTGGCAGCAGTTCCTCGACGATGTGGCGGCGGCGGTGGAGGCCTATAACGACACGCGCCATACGGGTCTTGGCCGCATCCGCGATCCGGAAAACGGTCGCATGCGCTATCCCTCGCCGAACGAGTTGTGGGCACAGTTCGAGGCGACCGGGTTTCAGGCCTTCTATCTGGACGAGGGCGAAGGCGACGATCTGTTCCGGCCTTACGAGAAGCGCCGCACCCGGCGCGGTCTGATCGAACTGCACACGAACGAGTATTTCGCGCTCGATCTTGAGCCCTTCCACGGCAAGGACGTGCTGGTCGGCTTCGACATCCATGATGCCGGCAAGGTTTGGGTGCGCGAGATTGCGGTTCTGGACGGCAATGAGGAGCCCGGGCGGTTGATCTGCGTGGCCAGGTTCGCCGGCAACAAGCAGCGCTATGTGCCGGTCAGCTACCAGCAGAAGGCCGAGGAGAAGCGCCTTGCCGGGCGGCTGAGGCGCAACAGCGACAGGACCGATGCGATCGAGGCGGAGGCACGGCCGCAACTGGACGCGCAGCAGATGGTGGTTCTGACGGATGTTGCGGGTTCTGCCAGGCCGGTGCCGGCGCTTGCCGGTTCCGGGGCTGCCGCCGAGGTCGAGGACGCCGTCGTGGTGTCAACCACAAAGGCAAGCGAAGCGACGCCGTGCACACAAGGGCTGCAAAGCCGCCCGGTGCCGAAGAAGCGCTTTGATCCTTCCAACACGCGCAACCGGTGGGGCGATCGTGACATCGATCTTGCCTGGGACATCGTTGATGCGCCGCAGGGCACGGACATCCCGAAAGGCCACCGCGAGTTGATGCACGCATTGCTGAAGAACCCGACGGCGCTGGTGATGCTGAAGGACGTCAAGTTCCCGACGAATGAACTGAGGCAGCGCCTGGCGGCGGCCGAGGCGAAGGACGAGGCCAAGGACAATGGCGACGATGGGGATGAGTGAAATGAAGAACGTCGAATTTCGGATAACGGTCACCGATGCCACCTTTGACCGGCTGTGCAGGCACATGCTGTCAGGGCAAGAAGATTACGGCGATGTCATCGACCGGGCGCTCGATGCGCTCGAGGCGTGCGCTGACGTCAAGCGATGCAAGGGCCGCAGGATCATCGTTACCGGTGATGGCAACATCATGAGTTATGGCGGCACCCTGCATGCCAATGTCGACATCCGGGAAGAGGTCGAAGTTGAGATTTGGCCCGTCAAACCGATCTGGCCTTTGGACTGTCCCTGCCCCGCGCCGGATATCGACGCGTTGCCACAACCGATGTGCCTGATCAACCGGGATCTGCTGGCGCAGGCGATCGAGACGGTCGAGGACTGGCTTTGTGCCACTTGCCGGAGCATGGCCCCGGCGGCCAGGGCCGAACTCATTGCCGATCTTTACGAAGTCTCGCTGGATGAGGCTGACGACGATGATGATCCCCACAGATTGATGGAGATGGCCGAATGAAAATCAGGAGGCCGAAGATTGCGGGCTGCCGATAGCGCAAGTGCACACCCTATCGGCAGCCGCTGCCCGATGAACGGACCGTTGAGAAGGAGATTTGTACATGAAGCCAGTGTTCGTGAAAACCCACAATTACGATGCCTTCCAGACGGCGCTGAAGGGCCTTGCCCATCGTGGTGCGGAAGAGTGCCAGATCATCGTGGTCGACGGAGAGCCGGGTCTTGGGAAAACCACTGTGTTGCAGCGCTGGGCAAATGAGAATGCGTGCGTCTATCTGCGCGCCAAGACCGAATGGAGCCCCGGCTGGTTCATGGGCGAGTTGTTGTCGGAATTGCGCATCCAGACGCCGTCGCGCCATGAGGCGCGTTTCAAGATGGCGCTGGGGGCATTGGCCGAGCGGGCCGATCTTGCCGGTCGCACGGACCGGCAGTTTGCGGTGGTCATCGACGAGGCCGATCACATTTCCGGTCGCAAGGCGGTGATCGAGACCATGCGGGATCTGTCCGATCTGGCGCAGGTGGCCTTCGTGCTGGTGGGCATGGGCAGCATCCGGGACCACCTGACGCGGTTTCCGCAGATTGCCAGTCGTGTCAGCGGTTATGTGCGCTTCGACCGGGCTGATCTGGGGCAGGTGCAGTTTTTCCTGGCGCAGGCCTGTGCGGTTCCGGTGGCCGAGGACCTGGCGCGGTTCGTCACGCAAGCGACCGGCGGCTACACGCGCGAGATCAAGGAGGCGATCCAGTCGATCGAGCGTTTTGGCCGGCACAATCCGCCGAAGGGCAAGCAAGGCCTGACGGTTGACGAGATGGCCGGCGAGCATCTGATCAACGACCGCAAGTCCGGCCAGCCCATTCACATTCCGGGAGAGCCGTCATGAGCGCGCCAAGCCTGCAGACGCGGGTTCTGCATCATCTGCGGGCGGGCTTGCCCGCCCTTTGTACGGCGTCGCCGGGCTTGTCTCGGGGCGGTTGTCATCTGACGATCGACGGTCTTGTCGAGGATCTGACGGTGCCGCGCCAGGCGCTTGCGATGGCCGTGTCGTCGCTGATGGGCAAGGGCCTGGTCGAGCGCCGGTCGAACGGCACATTGCGGCTCACCGGGGCGGGTGAGCGGGCGGCGACGGGCGGTGTTGAGATTGCCGCCGTGCCCGATGCGCCGGCGGGTGTGGGTTTGTCGCCGCTGCGTGACACGTTGCGCCAGCGCGCCTGGACGGCGATGCGCATGAGCCGCACCTTCGGTGTCGAGGATCTGCTGGTTGCCGGTGCGTCGGGCGAGGAGAAGGACCCGCGCGGCAACCTGCAACGCTATTGCAAAGGGCTTTGCGAGGCCGGTGTCTTGCGCCGCCTGGCGCGGTTTCAGCAGGGTCTGTCCTGCGCCGGTCCCGTCTATCGGCTTGTGCGGGACCTGGGGCCGATCGCGCCGGTGCTGCGCTCGCGGTCGGCGCTCCGGCCCGGCACGCCATGCATCCACGATCCGAATGCGACGGAGCCGGCCCATGCCTGAACGAAGAATGTCTGAACGAACAATGCCTGATTGGCTCGACCAGTTGCGAAATGAGGTGGCGGCCAGCAGCAAGGCGGCGGTGGCGCGGCGCATGGATGTGTCCCGCACAACGATCTCGCTGCTTTGCGGCGGCAATTACGGTGCGAAAACCGACCGGATGCGCGAGCGTTTCGAGGTTGCCTTCGATCACCCGGTGGCGTGTCCGCATCTGGGCGCGAAACTGGCGCGGGTGGCTTGCGAGGACATGCGCTCGCGTCCCATGCCGGCCAACGATCCGCGTCTGTTGCGCCACTGGACGGCGTGCAAGTCCTGCCCGCTGAACCCGATGGCCCTGTCCCGATACCGGCCGCACAGTAAGGACCATCGCGATGCTGCATCATGATCTGGAAGACCTGGTGGTTCGGTTTCGCGACTGGCGCGAGCACGGCAGCGCCTGCGAGCGGCCTCTCGACCTTCGCATGTGGGCGCTGCAGTTCGAGAAGGACCTGGTCTTTGCGTGCTGGCGGGTGCGCGATGCCGAGGAGAGCTGGCTGCCGCCCAACGAGCGCTCGACCAACAACATCATCCGGCAGGGCAACATCGTGCGGGTGCCGGACTGGCGCTTCCAGTTGCGGCGGCAGGGCCGGAACGCGTCGGAAGACCCCGACGGGGAGGAACAATCATGAAAAACCGTCTTTCCGACACAATCGTGACGGCGAAAGCCAGGGCTGAACACATCGCTTTGTGGAACGAGCTTGCCGCCTGCATCGATCGCCATAACCGCAAAGTGCCCGGCGACGATGTCGTTGCGGTGGTCGCCAATCTGCTCGGGCACCTGATGGTGGTGCGCGATCTCGACAAGGTTCGTTCAGCCGAGATGCGTGATCTCGCCAACGACAACATCGTTTTCGGCCAGCGGCAAGCGCGTGCCGAACTTGGCAACAAGAGAACCCGCCATTGAGGCGGCCGGCTGGCTGAGAGGAGCACGCCCATGAAGTCCGACATCATCGATATCACGGTCAGGATCCGTCACGTGAGCGAGCGTGCGGTTCTGGTCGATCACGGTGGCAAGGAGCCTGTGTGGCTGCCTTTGTCCCAATGTGAACTCGCTTCCAATGGCGGTACCCACACGCTGAGCCTTCCCGAGTGGCTGGCCAGGGAGAAAGGACTGATCTGATGACTGCCCCCGAAACAGGCCGTATAGGCACACCGATCGCCGATCCGCTGGCATCTGCCAGTAACGTCGGGTCCTCCCGACGCCTTGCCCCCAACGGCGGCGAAGCCGCCGGTGTGGAGGATCTGGTCGCGGCGCTTCGGTCGCGTGTCAAGGACGATGCCGGCCTTTACAAGGTGCTCGGCCTGAAGAGCCCCGAGGAGATCAAAGGCGAAGACTTCGAACCCTGGGAAATCGCCGAGGCGGCGATCAGCTTCGGCTGTCTGCCGCCACTCGACCGGTGGAGCCGCGAGACGGCGCTGAAATATCTGCCCGATATGGTGAGGGTCGTCACGCCCGACATGAGCCCGATCGAGCGGCATGATTTTCTGCAGGGTGTCGGCTTCACCGAAGAGTTGGAGCGGATCGAGGCGGCGCTTGTGGCCGGGCGGTCGGGCGAGGCGCTCGATCGGTTGCAGCGCTTCATCCGCCCCGTCTGGATGGCTGGCCCGCCCAAGGAAGAAAATGCGGGGTGCGGTCATGGCGCGTGATCCCTTGCTTGCGCAGATCCACATCGCCAAAAAGGACCTTGGCCTCCAGGATGACGTTTACCGGGACGTTGTGGAGCGTGTGACCGGCAAACGGTCATCGGCCGACCTGAACGACACCGGGCGCAGGAAGCTCATTGCCGAGTTCCGCCGCATGGGCTGGAACGGCGGCTGGAAACGTCGGGAGAACCCGACGGGGCGGCGGCGCGGCAGTGCTGCGGGGTCGGGCCGCGCTCACTCGCACAAGCCCTATGTGCGCAAGATTTTCGCCCAGTGGAATGAGTTGCGCCGGCTCGGTATCTGGCGCGGCGAGGACGTCGCCACCCTGCGGGCCTTCGTCAGGAAGATGACGGGCTGTGACAACCCTGAATGGCTGAAGGAGCCGCAGGCCCGGAAGGTGATCGAGGCATTGAAGAAAATCAAGGAGCGAGCCCAATGACCCATTTCCCGCTGACCCTTCAGGACGACATTGAGGCTGCGCGGATGACGCTACTGCGTCGCCGGGCCTATGTCGCAACCATCAAGGACGTCTTCGACCTCGAAGGTGGTGTGGACGTTTCGCTTGCCTCTGTCGAAAGGCGCTTTGTCGATGACTTCGCCGGTCAGGCCAGCGACGAGCAACGGGCGCGCTTTTTCCGGGAGGCCCCGGCCGAACTGGCCGCGGCCTTCGTGCTGACGGTGCCGGAGGCTGATCGCGCCTCGGTGATCACCATGCTGGCACGGTTTGACCGCGAGCTATTCGCCAAGTTGCTGGAGGGCTTTTGAAATGCAGGACAGCGACCGGAGGCGGAGTTGGGACGATGCCATGGTGCAGCGCTGTGTCGCGCTGAGACAGGCGGGCCGCACCTATGAGGCAGTCGCACAGGAAATGGGCATCAGCGTCGGTGCCGTGGCGGGTTGCATTCGCCGATTGCGTCGCAAGGACCCGACGGTTGATCTGACAGTTACACGTCAGGGAAAGCTCGCGGTACCATGTCAGGGGAACTTGTCGGGGACGCGTCGGAAGGGACGTCCGCCGGCATCGCCGTCGGGTTCTCCCGATCCATCATCACCGCGAAACGCCCCCCGCGCCGGTTTGGTGGTATCCGCCGCAGTCGCCGATTTGCTTCGGCAGCTGGTGATTGCCGGAACCGAGATGAAGCAGGCCCGGTTCGGCCCCGGCGAACGCGCCAGGACGATTGCTTTCCAGAAGGCGGCCGAGGCCCTTGTCGATCGCCTTTCCCCGATTCCCAAATCCAAACCGAAGGAGGTGGTCCGATGACCAAAGGCAAGCCCCGCGACGCCTTACCAGGAACGGCGGGAGAACCCGCCGGAGCCGTAATCTTGGAAGAACAGCCCGAAACCGGTGTCGTTATCGTCAACGGCCGCAAGCATATGCCCGATGCGAGGGGAGCCCTGGTCCCGGTGGAACTGATCAAGGCGCAGTTGCTGCTCGAGGACGAGATGGTGCGCAAGGTACACGGCTTTGCCGAAGATCTGCATGCACAGATTGCCCGTTTCCGGGGCCACACGATGACGGATGATCTGGGCGCGTACGATGCGTTGCTGGCGCAGGAATACGGAGCCCGCAAGGGCGGTGCGAAGGGCAATCGCACCTACATGACGTTTGACGGGCTGATGAAGATCACCGTTCAGGTCTCGGAGTTCATCGATTTCGGGCCGTCGCTGCAGGTGGCCAAGGAATTGATCGACGAGTGCCTCAACGAATGGGCGGCGGAGAGCCGGCCCGAGGTTCGGGCGGTCATTACCAAGGCGTTCAACACCGACAAGCAGGGCAAGATCAACCGGACGGAGATTTTCAAGCTGTTGCGCCTGGAGATCGAAGATGAGCGCTGGCAGAACGCCATGCAAGCGGTACGTGACGCCATGCGGGTTATCGGCAGCCGCGAATATCTGCGCTTCCACAAGCGCGCATCGCTGGAGGAGCCCTGGCAGGCGATCACGATCGACCTGGCCAAGGCGTGAGGCCGGCGCGGTGGGTGTGCTGGTGGCGATCGAACAGGCCGGACCGGCCGGGCGGATGCGCGAACCGGATCTTTTCGGCTGGCGCGCGCTGGCCGAGAAGCGGCGGCTTCGCGCCGATCCAGGCAAGCGAAGCGACGCCGTGCGCACAAGGGCGACAAAGTCGCCCCGGGTTGCGCGGATCGCAAGCCTTCCCGTCCACTCCCATCGCCGCGTCGTTCTTGAGGTGCGCCTTCAGATGCTTGTTGTGGAGATCCTGAAACTGGAGCAGCGGGGATCCGATGCCGATCAAACCTGACTTGCCGACTGATTGGCCGACTGATTGGCCCTTTGGCGCTCTCACGCCGTTCAAATACGGTGCGATCCTTGCCGATCCGCCCTGGGCCTATGCCATGCGCTCGAAGAAGGGCTACGAGAAGTCGCCCGAGGCGCATTACGCCACCATGGAGCTTGACGCGATCAAGGCGCTGCCGGTGGCCGATCTTGCCGGTCGCGACTGCCTTTTGTTCCTGTGGTCGACCTGGCCGCATCTTCGCCAGGCCATGGAGGTTCTTGACGCCTGGGGCTTTGCCTATGTGACGGGCGGTGCCTGGATCAAGCGGACGCGGACCTGGAAGCTGGCCTTCGGCACCGGCTATGTGCTGCGTTCGGCGAGTGAACCGTTTCTGGTGGGCAAGCTCGGCAGGCCGCAACAGGCCTCGAAGTCCGAGCGCAATGTCATCGATGCGGCCCATGGCGACGAACTGGCTGACACGATAGAGGCGCTGCGCCAGGAGCATTCGCGCAAGCCCGTCGAAATGCGCGACATGATCGAGCGCTTGCTGCCGGACGTCTTCAAGTGCGAATTGTTCGCGCGCGAGCCCTGGGGCGGGAATGACATCTGGGGCGATGAGGCGGCCAGATTCGCGGGGCCCGACACATGAGCCCGAAGCGCCTTGCCAGACCCCGCCCGACAAGCCGGCTGCCCGTTGCCGATCGTGCCGTTCTGCGCTGGCTGCAGTGCCATGGCTTCGTTGATGTGGAGACCGTCGGGCCCTCCCGACGCACCACGGTGCGCGAGCAGATCTGGCGGGAGACCCGTGAAGCGTTAAATTCGGGTGCGTCGCGGCTGACGGTTAACGGTACGCAATACCGCATGAGGGGTGGCATGGCGGTCACGCTGGTTGAGCGTCGCCAGGCAGGTTCTGCCTTGAAATGGCCGAACCGGAACGTTGGGAGGGCCCGCCCGTAATGCCTGAAGAGGCAAGCACCGCGATGCCGTGCCAGGAAGGCGGCAAAGCCGCCGTGTGGCGCGCAGACATGGCCGAGGTCGCCCGGCTTTGTGGCGACGATGTGGCGCGGGAGTTGTGTGAGAAGCTTCCTGGCATCCGGCTTTATGTGCCGCACGATTTCACCGAGCACAATCCGGTCCGGCTTCTCAACCGGTCGACTGCCCGGCGTCTGATGGCCAAGTTTGGCGGCGGTCCGATCACCATTCCGAAGCTGCGTCGATCCTGGCAGGAAACCTATCAGGAGATCGAGGCTCTGCTCGATGAGGGTCTGACCACCCAGCAGATCGCACTGAAGCTTGGCATCACGCAGCACTACGTGTTCCAGTGTCGGCGCAAGGCCGGCGCCGTCAAGATTGCCAACAGGCCGGATTCGCGGCAGCTTTCCCTCTTCGACGAGGCCGACAGCGAGGCATGACGCCGACCTTCCCTGCGGCGTGTTTCCCGCCGGCCTTCGTGACGTGAGATATCTTGGTAAGCCTTCTCATCCGGGATGGAACATAATGCCCCAGCGCGGCGGCAGGATCCGCCAATAAAGCAGCGGGAAGGTTGGCCATGAAGACGGTTCGTGAGATTGCCGGAGAGATTGTCGGGCGCGAGGGCGGCTATGTGAACGACCCGGACGATCCGGGCGGGGCGACGAATTTCGGCGTCACCATCCACACCATGAAACGCCTCGGGCTCGACCTCGACCGCGATGGCGACGTGGATGCCAGGGACGTCCGGGCGCTCACTCGCGAGCAGGCGGTCGATATCTTCATCCGCCACTATTTCGACAAGCCGCGCATCAACCTTCTGCCCGAACCGCTGCGGCCGTCCGTCTTCGACATGTATGTCAACGCCGGCGGCAATGCGGTGAAGATCCTGCAGCGCCTGCTTGGCGAGTTTGGCGAAAAGGTGACGGTTGATGGCGCGCTCGGCCCGGCAACGGCCGCCGCCACGCGTCGGGTTTTCGCCAGCGCCGGCCATACCCTGGTCGACGCCTATGGGATTGCGCGACGCAACTACTATTTCCGCATCGCCGACCGGCGGGCGCAAAGCCGCAAATACGCGCGCACCCGCGCCGGCCTCAAGGGCGGCTGGATCAAGCGGGCCGAGGAATTCATCAGCCCGCGGTTCCATATGAGCGAAACGCAGTTCAAACACAGGGTCTCGGCATGGACCTGATTTTCTGGATAGGCGGCGGCATCGTGATCGCGGTTCTGCTGTTGTTCATCGTCATTTACGTCATCGGCGCATTGATGGGAGCGCGATAATGATCGGCACAATCCTGGCAGCCCTGTTCGGCGGCAGGCGCAATGTGATCGCGGAGACCGCCGGCGTGTTCCGCGAGAATACCGAGGCAGGCGCGCAGCGACGCGCGCAATACGCCCAGGCCGCCCTGTCGCAATATGCGGCCGAATTCCAGCATCAACGACGCGGACTTTTCGATCGCCTCATCGACGGGCTGAACCGCCTGCCGAGGCCGTTGATGGCGCTCTCGACCTTCCTGCTGCTCGGCTCGGCCATGTTCGATCCGCTGTGGTTCGCCGAGCGCATGCAGGGTCTGGCGCTGGTGCCCGAACCGCTGTGGTGGCTCATGGGCACGATCGTCGCGTTCTATTTCGGCGGCCGCTTCCAGGCCAAGAGCCAGGACTTCAAGAAATCGGCCGCGCAAACCGCAGCCCTTGTACCGAAGGTCATGGACAACATTTCGCAGTTGCGGGCGCTGCGCCATGACAGCCCCGGCGTCGCCGATACCGGCAGCGATGCGGCGCTGAGCATGACGGCCGTGCAGGGTAGTGAACTCAGTGACAATGCCGCCGTGCGCGCCTGGCGGGAAGGCGGGAAGACGTGAACGAATTGGTTTTGGTTTTCATCTTCTACACCATCGGACTTTCTTGCGCGGCAGGCCTTATCATCGCGATCCTGTAGAGAGGAAAATTCAGTGACGAAGGCAAATCAGGGACTGCCCATAAAAGGTTACCAACCGCAATCTGACGAGGCCGTCGCACTCGTCAACGCCAACAAGGTGACCGAGGAGAAGCTGCTGCGAGTGATGGATGAACTCAAAGGCAGCGACGCGATCGACCAGCGCTGGCTCGCCATTGCCCGCACCAACATTGAACAGGGCTTCATGGCCCTCAACCGCGCCATCTTCAGACCCGGGCGCGTCGACCTGGACGCGGCGGCTTTGCCGCCTTCCTGGCACGGCGTCGCGGTGCTTGCCTGCGACGGGGACGGGGACGAAGCATGAGTGAAGAGATCCAGCGCGAACTGGGATCCATTTCGTCCACCCTGGAGCACATCAAGGAGACGCAGGCCAACCATGGCGAGATGTTGTCGGGGATGGATGACCGGCTGCGCAAGGTTGAGACCCGCTCGGCGCTCAACGGGGCGATCACCGGCGGTGTGATGGCGCTTGCCGTGGCCTTCATCAAAGACACGTTCAAGAACAACAGCTGATCGGCGGCGGGCAGGCACTTCATGGCGCATTCCAGGCAAACCCGGGCGACCGCCCGCTCGCTTTACGTTCACCAGCGCCATGCCTTGCAGACGATCGCTCTGACGCTGGGCGTCAACAACGGCACGGTTTCGCGCTGGAGGACCGAAGCCCGCGAAAAGGGCGACGACTGGGACATTGCCCGGGCGGCTGCGATGATGTCGGATGAGGGGTTCGACAAGCTGGTCGCCGATGCGGTCGAGGGCTTTACGGTGATGTTCCAGGCGACGATGGGGCAGATCCAGTCGGACGAGGGCCTGGCGCCGGCCGACAAGGCGAAGATGATGGCGTCATTGGCCGACAGTTTCAACAAGATGATCAATTCGGCCGGACGCGCCTCACCTGCCCTGTCGCGGCTGGGCGTTGCGGCCGACGTGCTTATGCGGCTCGGCGAATTCGTCCATGAGCGGTTTCCGCAGCATGGCGAGATCTTTGTCGACGTGCTGGAGAATTTCACGCCCGAACTCGGGAAGCTCTACAATGAAACTTCGTGAGTTCCTCGACACGCTGTCGGACTATGCGGAAGGCTTCCGCCAGAAGATCGAGCTGGAGGTCGACGCCTTTGCGTCAGATGAGGGCGCGCGCAAGGAACGCCGTGCGGCGGTGGCCGATCCGGTGACCGGCTATCGCTTCTTCTGCGAGACCTATTTCCCGCACTATTTCACCAGGGCGCCGTCGAAGCTGCATGAGGAGCTCTATGTCAGCCTGCCCGACATGGTTGTCCAGGAGGAAGGCGTGAGACGCCTGGTGATCGCGCCGCGCGGCTCGGCCAAGTCCACCCATATCAGCATGGCCTTTCCGCTGTGGTGCATCGTCACGGGCCGCAAGCACTTCATCTGCCTGATCATGGATGCCTTCGAGCAGGCGGCGATCATGATCGAGGCGATCAAGGCCGAACTCGAATTCAACCCGCGGCTGGCCTACGATTTCCCGGACAGTGTCGGCCAGGGCCGCATCTGGCGTGAGGGCGTGATCGTCACGGCGGGCAACGTCAAGGTCGAGGGCTTCGGCACCGGCAAGAAGATCCGTGGCCGCCGGCACGGACCGTGGCGTCCCGACCTTGTGATCCTCGACGATGTGGAAAACGACGAGAATGTGGAAAGCCCCCGCCAGCGCGACAAGCTGGAGCGCTGGATCTCCAAGGCGGTGCTCAAGCTGGGGCCGACCGACGGCACGATGGACGTGCTTTATGCCGGAACGGTGCTGTTGTTCGACGCGGTGATCGTGCGGTTTTCCAAGAAGCCGGGCTGGCAGGTGGCGCGCTACCAGGCGATCCTCAAATGGCCCGATCGCATGGATCTTTGGGACGAATGGGAGGAACTCCATCTCAACGAGGACCAGAACGCCGGCACCGGGGAATCGTCCGAGGCATTCTGGCAGGCCAACCGGGACGAGATGAGCAAGGGCGCGGTGATCAACTGGCCGCAGATGCATTCGCTGATCTTCCTGATGCGCGAGCGCGCCGGCGACCATGACAGCTTCGAATCGGAATACCAGAACAATCCCGTCAGCGGCGATACCGCCTTCCGCGACCTCTCCTACTGGGTGGTCAAGCGGCCGGGGCTTTTGTTCTTCGGCGCCATCGACCCGTCGCTCGGCAAGAAGAATGCCGGCCGCGATCCGAGCGCCATCCTGATCGGCGGCTACGATCCGGCCGACGGCGTGCTCGACGTGGTCGAGGCGTCGATCCGCAAGCGCCTTCCCGATATCATCATGGAGGACGCGCTGGCGCTGCAGGCGGAGTATGGCTGCCAGCTGTGGTTCGTCGAGGCGGTTCAGTTCCAGGAGTTGCTGCGCACCGAACTGATGAAGCGGGCGGCCGCCCGGGGCCTCGCCATGCCCTGCATCCCGGTGACGCCGATCGCCGACAAGGCGCTGCGCATCGAGCGGCTGCAGCCGCCGGTCAAGGCGGGGCTCATCCGCCTGCACAACAGCCAAAAGACGCTGATCGACCAGTTGCTGCAATGGCCGAACGCCGCCCATGACGACGGTCCGGACTGCCTGGAGATGCTGTGGAGCGGGGCGCTGGAGCGTTCGGGCGGCCTTTTCACCGGCGGCGGTATCTCCGTCTCGCAAGGGGCCGTCTCGCAAGGGGCCGTCTCACAAGGGGCCGTCTCGCAAGGGGCTGCCATGAATGGCTATGGGCGGGGGTACGGGTGATGGCCAAACGCGCGAAGAAACGGGGCAAGAAGCCGCCCGCGCCGAACCAGACCCGCTTTGCAACGGCCCACAACGACATCACCATCCCGCGTTACACGGATGTGCTGTCCTTCATCGACGACACGCTGCTGGAAAGGGGCGGCGGCAAAGGCCTGAAGCTTTATGACGAGATCGAGCGCGACACCCATGCCTGGTCGGTCCTGCAGAAGCGCAAGCACCAACTGGTGGGGCGCGAATGGATCGTAGAGCCCGCCAGCGAGGGCACTGATGACGTGGCGGCGGCGGATTTCATCCGCGAGCAGCTCGCGGGGCTACCCTTCGACCGGATCTGTCTCGATCTTCTGGATGCCACGCTCAAGGGCTTTTCGATCGCCGAGATCGTCTATGGCCGCGACGGCCGGCATGTGACGGTGGACGAGGTCGCCAATCTGGAACAGCGCCGCTTCGTCTTCGATCCGGACTGGAAGCCGCGATTGCTGACCATGGCCGCCCCGACCAAGGGCGAGACGCTGCCCGACCGCAAGTTCGTGGTGCACCGTTTCGGCGTCAAGGGCAACAATCCCTATGGGCTGGGCCTGGGCACGCGGCTGTTCTGGCCGGCGCTGTTCAAGCGCAACGGCGTGGCGTTCTGGATGAAGTTCCTGGAACGCTTCGCCTCGCCCATTCCGGTCGGCAAGTATCCGATGGGCAGCCTGCCCGCCCAGCAGCGCGACCTGATGATGGTGCTGGAGGGCATGAACCATGCGAGCGCCATCACCGTGCCGATCGGTACGGAACTGGACAGCTTCGAGTCCAAACGCACCGGCCGGGTCGACTACGATGCCTGGTGCCGTTTCTGGAATGCGGAGATGTCGAAGGCGACGTTGGGCGAGACGCTGACCACGGAGATGGGCCAGACCGGCGCCCGGGCGGCGTCCGAGACCCATGCCGACATTCTCGACATGCTGGTCGACAGCGATGCCGACCTGTTGTCGGGCACGCTCAACATGCAACTCGTTTCCTGGCTGAGCGCGTTCAACTATCCGAACGCCCGGCCGCCTGCCGTGTGGCGGCCGCGCCCGTCGAACGAGATGGAGCAGGAGGAACTTGCCCACAAGCGGGCCGAACGCCGGGCCGTCGACATGGACGCGCTCGCCCAGGCGCGCGAGCTCGGCTTCGAGCCGGAGAATGTCGAGGCCTATATGGAGCGGGTGTTCGACGGGCCGGTGCGGGCGGTCACGGCAACAGGATCAGGGGCAGTGTCAGGGTCGGAGGCTCAAAAAAAAACTTCTGAACCCAAGCCGGACGTCGCCTTTGCAGACGCGGGATCCTTCTCGCTCGAGGATCTGACCAAGGCGCTCGAAGCGCTTGTGCGCGAGACGCATGAGAGCTGGGTCGCGGACCTGCGCGCGCTGGTTGACCAGGCCGAGCATGGGACAAGCCTGCGGCAGGCCATGCTGGACTGGCAGGCCAGCTTGCCGGAGCCACCATATGCCGAGGCGCTGGGCGATGCGATCGCGCTGGCCGGGTTGAAGGGGCGCGCCGAGATTATCGACGAAATCTCGGGTCCGGAACTGGCCGAGCCCACCATAGGAACCGTTACCTTCCGGCAAGCCCAGGACTTCCTGCGCCAGAAGGTCAGCCTTCCCACAAATACCTGGACTGACACGCTGCACCAGGCGCATGACCGGGCCTTCGTCGTCGCCGGGGCGGATTCGGTGGCGCTGGTTGAAGATCTGCGCGCCGCCCTCGATGACGCACTGGACGGCGGCGGCGGCCTCAAGGGCTTTCGCGAGCGCTTCGATGCCATCGTGCTCAAACATGGCTGGGACTATCGCGGCGGGCGCAACTGGCGCACCCGGGTCATCTTCGAGACCAACCTGCGCACCGCCCACCAGGCCGGGCGGCTCAAACAGATGCGCGATCCGGACGTGGTGGCGGTTCGACCCTTCTGGCAATATGTGCACGCCGTCACGCGGGTGCCGAAGACGCCGCGCAAGGAACACAAGGCGCTGGACGGCCTGGTGCTGCGCCATGACGATCCGGCCTGGGAGCGCATCTACCCGCCCAATGGCTGGATGTGCTCCTGCGGCGTCGTGACGCTCAGCGCGGCCGGCCTCAAGCGCCTGGGCAAGGATGGCCCGGACCCGGCACCGAAGCTCGAGATGCGCAAGGTCAAGGATCCGGTGACCGGCGAATGGGTCGAAGTGCCGGAGGGCATCGATTTCGGCTGGGATTACCAGCCGGGCGATGCCTGGGAGCGCGGCCTGGTTCCACGGGAATGGCAAAAGCCGCTGTCGCTGGCCGAACCTGAGTTGCCGCTGCCGGTCTCACCCTCGCTCGATGAGATCGGCCGCCCGTTTGCATCGCCGGAACTGCCGAAGGGCAAGTCGCCGGAATATTATGTCGGCCGGTTCCTGTCGAAATTCGGCGCGGCGATCGGCCGGGGCGTGCTCTATCGCGACCGGGCCGGACAGGCGGTGCTAGTATCCGATGCGCTGTTTCGCACCATGGACGGCAGCTGGAAGGCGATGAAGCGTGGCCGGGGCGTGCAGATGGAGCGGCTGGCAGAGGCGATCTTCGACCCGGACGAGATCTGGGTCGACTGGAGCGAGGACCAGGACGGCAATCTTCGCCTGGTGCGGCGCTACCTGCGCTGGGATCCGCAGCTTGCCGGCTTCGGCGTGTTCGAATGGTCGCATGCCGGCTGGTCGGGCCTGACTGCCTTCGATCCCAGACGCGGCAAGTCCAACAAGCCACGTCGATCCTATCTGGAGAACCATCGACGCGGCGCATTGCTCTATCGGCGGGGCGAGTGAGGGGCCACAGGAAGGGGCCAGAGGAAGGGGCAAGTGTTGCGCCTCACCCCGATGCCGGGAAAGCAGGTATACCCGCAACGGTTCTTTCCCGGATCGTGTGAAGGCAAATGCCACGCTTTGCACTTCGGCCAGGCAAGCTGTACAGACCCGTGACGGTCCTTGCCCGACGGACGAACCATAGCGGCACAGAGGAAGACAATCAAATGACTGGCGTGCGGCTGACCTTCAGCTTCCATGATCATGGCATCGACAAGGACCTGCGCCGGCGCGTCGCGCGTCTGGCCGACAAGGGACCGCTCCTGAAGTCGATCGGCGAGGAGATGCTGCCGCGCATCAACAAACGTTTCAAGGACCAGCGCGGTCCCGACGGCAAGGCCTGGGCGCCGCTGGCGAAGCGCACGATCAGGACACGCACCAGACGCGGCCATGTGCCGATCCGGATATTGCGCATGCGCGGCCATCTGGCGGGTTCGGTCAACTATCAGGTGGGCGGCAGTTCGTTGACCATCGGCACCGGCGGCGCGGTGGAGGACTATGCGGCCATCCACCAGTTCGGCGGCAAGGCCGGGCGCGGCCGCAAGGTGACGATTCATGCGCGCCCCTATCTCGGCTTTGCCGATGACGACATGGACGTCATCGAGGAGGAGGCCGAGGCGTTTCTCATCGGCCCGTGACCGGCCCCAAAAACGCCCGAACCGTTCAATCGACATCAAGCTCCCCGTTAAGCGCCCCATTAAGCGTCACAGGGCGCGATTTGCAAATTTCGGGTAGGTTGCCCCGGAAAAATCCGTGACGCTCGTCAGCGAGCGTTAAACTACCCGTTAAAATCGATGTTATGGACGTGTCCGGGACCGGTTTTTGTTGCCGCGTTCAAAACGGCGCATTTTCGGCTGCCTGTCGGCTGTACTGTCGGCTGTCTTGCGCTTCGGGCGGCTCTGCCGCCCTTCCGGGCACGGCGGCGCTTCGCTTGCCTGCTTTGCACCGATCGGGCCATGATGGCCGTGCCTGCCCAACGGGGAATCCGGTGCGGTGAGGCCCTGTTTAGCTCCACCTCTGCCGGCCGCTTTGGCTGTCGCTTTGGGCTCTGACTGAACCAGTTTGGATATTGTCGCTTGCGGATTGCGCCTAGGGTGGCCGCGATCGCGAATGACGGAGTTCACCAGGCATGGCCAAACCCGCCAGGCACAAAACGGGACAGACCGATGTAAGCGGAAGGCGGCGGGAAGACCCGCCGGCAACACGCAAGGTGGAGGTGTTCCGGCCGGGCACCTTCCGGGCGATGAACGGCCGCGACTATTCGTTTTCGGCCGACGACGTGTCGGCGATTGCCGCCGGCTACGATGCGACGAAGGCTCCGGCCCCGGTCGTTGTCGGCCATCCGAAGCATGACGATCCGGCCTTCGGCTGGGCGCGCGGCTTTGCGGTCAACGAGGCGGGAACGCTGGTTGCCGAGCTCGACGATCTGGCGCCGGAATTCGTCTCGGCGGTCGAGGAAGGCCGCTACCGCAAGGTATCGATGCGGTTCTTCGCGCCCGATGCGCCGAACAATCCGAACCCCGGCAGCTACTATCCGCGCCATATCGGCTTTCTGGGCGGGGCGGCGCCGGCGGTCAGCGGCCTGGCCCCGGTGCAGTTCGCCGAGGCCGACGAGGACGAACTGGTCGAAATCGCGTTCGTCGAGCCGGCGCTGGAGGATGTGGCGACGATCTTTCGCCGGCTGCGCGAGTTCATCATCGAGAAGTTCTCCCGGGACGAAGCCGATAACGCCGTGCCCGAATATCTGATCCGCTGGGTGGACGATGCCGCCGACGCGGCGGGGGAACCCGCCGTTGACGAACCGTCGACCACATCCGGACCCGGTTTTTCCGGCGGGTCTGCCCGCCGCTTTACAGTCCCTGCAAGGAAGGAAGATCCCATGTCCGGTTCCAGCAAAGACGGCGACGCCGCCCTGAAAACGCGCGAGGCCGATCTCGACAAGCGCGAGCGTGCCCTGGCGCATGCCGAGAATGTCAGCTTCGCCGAAGACCTGGTCGACAGGAACAGGCTCTTGCCGGCTCGCAAGGACGCCGTCGTGGCGTTGCTCGACGAACTGGCGACCCACACCGACAGCGAAATTGCCTTCAGCGATGACGGCAAGGAGAAGAAGCTGAGCCCGATCGAGCTCTTCAGGGACATCCTGTCGGCCCAGCCCGAGGCGGTGCCGAAGGGCAAGACGGATCTCGGCGACGACAATCCCGCCGCGGCGCCGGCCTTCGCCGCGCCCGATGGCCTGGGCGTCGACAGCGATGGCCTGGAAACCCACGGCAAGGCGCTCGCCTGGCAGAAGCAACACCCCGGCACCGATTATCTCGATGCCGTGCGCGCCGTCGAGGAGGGCTGATCCATGGGACCGCTGCAAGGCGCGATTTCGGCGCTTACCATCACAACCGTCGCCACCGCCGAGGTGGCATCGAAACAACTCATCGGCCTTGACGGTGCGCCGGCCGACGCCGGCGAGGCCGTTCTCGGCGTCGCCCAGACCGACGCCGCCAATGGCGAGGCCTTCGCCGTCGACGTCATCGGCGTCTTCGACCTGGTCTCAGGCGCCGCGATCCCCGCGGGCTCCGCCATTCAATCGGACGCCAATGGCAAGCCGATCGTCAAGGCGGACGGTATCCGCATCGGCACCGCGCTCACCGCCGCCGCCAATCCCGGCGACCTCGTCAAGATCCTCATCAGGTAAGGAGCCGACATGGCACCCCGCAACATGAACACCCGCCAGGCCCGTGTGATCGACCCGATCCTGTCGACCCACGCCCGCGGCTATCGCAATGCCGAGTTCATCGGCCACATGATCTTCCCGATCGTCGACATCCCGGTGCGCGGCATACGCGTCCTGCGCTTCGGCAAGGAAAGCTTCCGCATGATGAACACGCGGCGCGCCCCCGGCGCCGAGACCGCCCGCGTGCAGTATGGCTACGCCTCCGATCCGGTGGCGCTCGTCCAGGACAGCCTGGAAGGCGTGGTGCCCTGGGAGAACATGCAGGAGGCATCACAGGTGCCGGGCGTCGATCTCGCCGCCGGCTCGATCGAGATGGTGCTCGACGTCATCGGCCTCGGCCGCGAATACGCCATCGCCAAACTGGCGCGCGACCCGACCAAATACGGGCGCAACAACAAGGAGGTGCTGGCCGGCAACTCCAAATGGTCCAATCCGGCAAGCAACCCGGCCAAGGACATCGAGGACGCCAGGGAACAGATCCGCCGCCGCATCGGGCGCTATCCCAACCTCCTGACGCTGGGCCCGGCCGTCTTCAACGCCCTGAAGCTGCATCCCAAGATCAAGGAGCAGTTCAAGTACACCAGTTCGGAGTCGGTGACGACCGACATGCTGGCGAAGTATTTCAACATCGACCGCGTGATCGTCGGCAAGGCGGTATATCTGGCCGAAAACGCCGCCGACGATGCCGACGCAAAGGACGTGTGGGGCAACGATGCGATCCTGTCCTACACCCCGATGGGCAACAACTATCGCGTCCCGTCCTTCGGCTACTGCTACCGCCTGCAAGGCCATCCGATGGTCGAGATGCCCTACGAGGAGCCCAACCGCAAGAGCTGGATCTATCCGGTCACCGAGGACTGGTCGCCGGAACTGGTCGGCGCCGAGGGCGGCTTCCTGTTCCAGGCCCCGGTCTGAGCAACGGCGGGTCCTCCCGCCGAACCACAACGGCGGGTCCTCCCGCCGAACCGCAACGGCGGGGCTGCCCGCCGCCAGAGACGTAAATTCCGGGGGGATTGGGTGAGGACCAACGGAGACGAAAGTGAGTAAAAGAAGCAGCCTTGCCGGCACCTTGAGCGAACTGGCCGACAACGGCCTGGTCATTTTCGTCGTGATCAGCGGCGTCATTGTCGGCTCGATCCTGGCCTTCGTCATCACGTTGTCCCTGCTTGGGATATCGCCCCGTGAAGCGGCCAATGATCACCGCGCCTGCCCACCATTCGAGGAACCGACATGACCCATGTTGCCAACCAGCGGATCAAGAAGGACGGCAAGTCCTATCGGCCCGACGATCCGATCGAACTGACCACAGATGAACTGGCCGCGCTGCCGGAAGGGGCGGTGTCGCCCGCTGCCGAAGAGGCGAGCGATGTCCCGCCGCAATCGGCGCAGGACGGAAAAAAGGACGATGACGGCTCGGGCGGTTCCGTTGACGGTATTCAAAAACCCGCCGGTGACGATGCGGCGGGGAAACCCGCCGGTGACCAGGCCGGGCGCCTGGCGGCGGCCGTTGCGGCGCTCACCGAGGCCGACTTCCGCAAGGACGGCGTCATCCGCGCTGAAAGCCTGCGGCAGTTGATCGAGACGCTCGGCTTCGCGGTAACGGCCGAGGCGGTCGCCGGGGTCAAGGCCGCATCCGGCGCAGGACAAGACTGAACCATGGGCCGTTTCCTGACAGTGCAGGATTTCATTGCCCAGTTCGGCGAGGATGAGGCGCGAGCGATTGCCGGCTCCGGCGACTTCAACGCGCTGGAGGGCAGCCTGATCGATCATTGCCTGATCGAGGCCGAGATCGCCTTTGCCGACGAACTGATCGCCGGCTACGTGCTGGCCCGCCACGACTGGCTGGGCGAGCAGGATGTCGCCGACATGCCGAACCTGCTGAAGGGCCTTGGCGGCGATATTGTGCGCTACCGCCTGCGCGACAAGCAGGGCGGACGCGGCCAGGTCTCCGAGACCGTGCAGACCCGTTATCTCGATGCGCTCAAGCGCCTGGAAGCGATCCAGACGGGCAAGCTCGACCTGCCGCGCGACCGTGCCGGCGGAGCGGATGTGGATCCGCCGGACCTGCCCGTCAGCGGCAATGACACGGCGCGCATTTCCGGGCCCGGTCCGCAATCGGGCTCCATCCTGGAGGGCTGGTGATGAAAGACCGCAAGCCACCGGTGAAAGAACGGCGGGAAAATCCGCCGGTAACGCGCAAGACGCATGTGGAAAAGATCGAGGACGGCATCGTCGCGGCCCTGAAGCAGGGCGGCCTCAGTGCCAAATACCTGATCGACGCCTTTCCGGACGATCCGGACGATTTCGACATCAGCAAGGCCGACAAGGTGGCGCTGGTACAATATACCGGCTCGCGCTACGGAGCACCCGAAGCGACCGGCAGCAGTGCCCAGATGCGCCGCGCCGAGTTCATCGTCCATGTCTATCTGCGCCGGATCACCACCCCGAAACGCGGCGTTCGCGAGATCGAGCAGATGCGCCTGGCGCTGCAGGGTCTGGTGCTTGAAGGCACCGAACTCGTCATCATCCGCGACGGCCTGGCCGACGACGAGAACGCCGACTTCTGGAACTACATGATCGAGGTGGCCTGCTGGATCCCGGCCGTGCCGCTCACACGCGCCCCACGCGCATTCGTTACCGACTTCAGCAAAAAGGAGGGTGCCTGACCATGGCCCGTTTCACCTATCACGGCCCCGTGCAGTCGATCCCGCTGGCGGTGGGCTCGGCAAAGGACAAGGACGGCCAGCAGGTCTCCCGGTTCGAGAATTTCGACCTGGTACCGGGCAAGCAAACGCCTGACTTGCCGGACGACAACCCGATCGTCGCGGCGATGATCGACAGCGGGTTGCTGGTTGCGATCACCGACCAGACCCCGCAAAAGGCCCAGACAAAGCCAAAGCCTGCCGGCAAATCGGCGAAGCCGGGCACCGTTAAGGCAAGCGAAGCGCCGCCGTGCAAAGAAGGCGGCAAAGCCGCCGCAAGCGAAACCGACAAGTAGGAGACCCCCGTCATGTCGAGCGATCCTTTCTATGGCGTCGAGGTCATCGAGACCGGCTCCGGCTCCTCCGTGGTGCGCGAGCAGAAGGCGGCCACCGTCTTCCTGATCGGCACCGCGCCGGTCGGCGAGGTGCATGACGACGCCAATGTGCGCGCCAACCACATCAACAAGCCCATCCTCATCCGCTCACGCAAGGATGCGGTCAAGGCCTTCGGCAACCATGTGGCAGGCTATACGCTGCCGGCGGCGATCGATGCCATTTTCGACCAGGCGGGCCCGGCCGGCATCGGCACGATCGAGGCGGTCAACGTGTTCGATCCGGATGCGCATGACGCCGACACCCCGGTCACGGCCGCCGACATCATCGGCCGCTTCACCGCGTCCGGCAAGCCGAAGGGGCTCAAGCAGGCCTATGACAGCTACCAGAATTTCGGCCGCTTCTGCAAGATCATCGGTGCCCCGGGCTTTACAGGCATGACCGGCGTGCGCGCCGAACTGGAAACCATCTGCAACCGCATCCGCGCCCGCGCCGTCATCGATGCGCCGACCGGCACAACGGCACAGGCCGCCATCCAGGCGCGAGGGGCAGGCGGCGCGTTCAACTGGCGCTTTTCCAACCGCCGTCTGGTCCCGGTCTGGCCGCACATGAAGGTGGCAAACGGCGACGCCACCCGCCTCGATCCCTATTCGGCGCGCTTCATCGGCGTGTGGCTGCGCACCATCATCGAAAACGGCTACCACCATTCGCCGTCGAACCGGCCGGTCTACGGCATCGAGGGCAGCGAGGTGCCGGTGCTCTACATTCCCGGCGACCGCCAGTCCAACGTGCAATTGCTGCGCGACGCCGGCATCGTCACCGTCGAAGAGCGCTACGGCAAGGGGCCGCACACATCCGGCAACCGCTCCTCGGCGCATCCGACCGACACCGACATGCGCAACTTCCTGCATGTCCAGTTCACCGAGGACATGCTCGACGAGGCGGTGATCGCCTATCTCGACCAGCACAAGGACCGCAACGGCTCGCCGGCGCTCATCGAGTTCATCGAAGAGGGCATCAACGACTTCCTCAAATCCAAGATGGTCGGTGATGATCCGGCGCTCTCGGGCGGCCAGTTCCGCTTCGACCGCACGAAGACCACCAAGGCCAGCGTTGCCCAGGGGCAGTTCTTCTGGAAGCTCGACTATGCGCCGATCGGCATCATGGAACGCATCACCGTCGACCGCAACATCGACCTCGACCTGATCAGAAACGCCCTCGGGCTCGCGGCATAAGGAGAAAAAGCCCATGCTGGCAAACGCCCATATCACCGACGCGCCGGTCTATCTGGAAGGCGACAAGTCGCTGCTCGGCATCTGCGAGGAGTTCAACGTGCCGGAAATGGAAATCGGCCAGATCGAGCACTCGACGCTGGGCTCGATCGGCATGTTCAAGCTGCCCGGCCGCGGCAACCTGTCGCCGACCGACGGCTCGATGATCCTGGTGAGCCCCGATCCCGAACTCATCACCCTGTCGTCGAACCCGCGCAAGGCAGTGCGCTTCCAGCTGCATTCAAAGGTTGACGCCTTCGACGCGCTGGGGCTGGTCGAGGAGGCCTCGACCACGATCGTCACCCATGTGACGGCGCTCTTCCACAAGCGCATCTTCCCCGGCGGCAAGCGCGGCCAGGCAAACAGCGAGGCCGGCAAATACACCGGCGAGTTCTCCGTCACGCAACTGATGCAGCGTGATATCAAGTCCCAGACACCGATCGTCGAGATCGACTTCTTCGCCAACATCTACAATGTCAATGGCGAACCGGTCTGGCCGCAATGAGCTGTGTCCTCACGGCCGCATCGCCGCTGCGCGGCTGGCCTGCGGCCATGTCTGATGAGGAATGGGCGGCGGAACGATCCGCCGTGGGGCTATCGCCCCTGTTCGAGCGGAATACGGCGACGGCCACATGGCACTCGAACGCGGCCGACCGGCCGCCGGGCCACTTTTGGCCCGCCCCCGCGGAGCGCAGGCCCGAAAGGGCCGTACGCGCGTGAGCGCAAACATTGATGTTCCCAAACGCCCGATGAAATGAGAGGCCCCATGTCAAAAGATACCATGTCAAAAGATCCCATGCCGAAAGACCCCAGTCAGGCCGATGCCGCCGCCGCAGCGGACAGGCCAACGGACAAGGACACCGCCGGCGGAGACTCGCCGCTGATCGCCAAGCTGAAGAAGCAGAAGGCGCAGAAGTCTGGCGAGAACCACACCACCTTGCCGGAGTCCGGCATCACCGTCACCTGGCCGAAATTCCAGTCCCACGGCGCCTGGATGAAAGCCCAGCGTCTGGCCAAGAAGGACGTCTCCAAGGCAACCAACTTCTACCTCACGGGGATCTGCAAGTTCGAAGGCGAAAGGATGACCGTCACCGATTTCGTCGACCTCATCCCGGCGCAGGACGTCTTCCACCTCATGGGCGAAGTCATGGGCGACGTTGACGAGGCAGACGGGGACGACGCGGGAAACGCCCTGCACTGACGAGCACCGCGCTCGATCACCTTCACCTGGTCGACTGCGGCTTTCGCCACGCGGAACTCAACGCCATGTCGGAAGACGAGTTCTGCTTCTGGCGCGATGAACGCGCCGAATACGACCGGCTGGTGAACGAGGCGGCCGAAGAGCAGGCAATAAAGGCCCGAAAGAAGCAGGACAGATCATGAGCCGCCGCAAAGCCGAAATGGTCCTGGAACTGGTCGATCGGGCGACCCGGCCCGCCCGGCGTTTCATGGCCCTGCAGCGGCGCATGGGTGCGGCGGTCGAACGCGCCAACCGCATGGCACGGCGCTCGTCGCAGGCGGCACAGCGCGCCACCGATCTCTACCGCCGCGCCGTCCAGGGCCTTGCCCGCGCCCAGGACGCGATGCAGCGCGGCATCCGCCGCAGCAACGACCTGATCCGCCGCCAGGTCACCCAGATGCGGATGGCCACCGGCCTCATGCGCGGCGGCGTCATGGGCATGGGGCGCGCGGCCTTGCTCGCCGGCGGCATGATGACGGCCTATGCCGGTACGGTCGGCCTGGCCGCCAACGCCATGCTCGGCCCGGCGCGCCAGTTCGAAAAATTCCAGACCATCCTGACCACCACGGAAGGCTCGGCCGAGGCCGCCCGCAAGGCCATGGGCTGGGTGCAGGATTTCGCGGTCAACACCCCCTTCGAGCTCGACCAGGTCATGCAAGCCTTCGTCCAGTTGCGCGCCTATGGCCTGGATCCCACCAACGGCCTTCTGCGGACACTGGGCGACACCTCCGCCGCCATGGGCAAGGACGTCATACAGGCCGTCGAGGCGATCGCCGATGCGGTCACCGGCGAGAACGAGCGGCTGAAGGAATTCGGCATCAAGGCCTCCAAGGTCAAGGGCTTCTACGAGTACCGCTATAGCGTCGACGGCGTCGAAAAGATCGCCCGCGCCCGCGCCGATGACCGCGCCGGGATCGAGGTGACGCTCGTCGATATCCTCAATGAGCGCTTCGGCGGCGCCATGGAGCTTCAGAAGGAAACCTTCGACGGCATGCTGTCCAACATCATGGACCAGTGGGCGAAGTTCCAGTTGATGATCATGGGCAGCGGCGTCTTCGACTGGATGAAGTCGAAGCTGAAGCTGGTGCTCGACACGCTCGACAAAATGGCCGCGTCGGGCGAACTGGAGATCTGGGCAAAGACCATCGCCGGCCACATCATCACCGGCCTCGAGGCGATCTGGGCCTTCGGCAAGGCGACGGTGCAACTGTGGAAGACCGTGCATCCCTGGCTGCAAAGCGCGGCCGATGCCCTTGGCGGCTGGCGCAACCTGGCGCTGGCGGTGCTGGCCATTCCGCTGCGCGGCGTCATCCTGGGCGCGGCCTTCTCGCTGCTTCAGTTCGCCGCAGGTGCTGCCGTTGCCATGAAGGCGCTGGCGGGCATCGGCTTCGGCAGTGCGCTGACCGGCGTCCTTGGCTTCGGCAACGCGCTCATGTCGCTCGCCAATCCGCTCAACTGGGTCAAGGGCGCGTTCATTGCGCTCAGAGTGGCGCTTTTGTCCACCGGGATCGGCGCGCTCGCCGTCGGCCTGGCGATGGCCGGTGTGTGGATCTACAACAACTGGTCGGGGCTCAAGGCCTTCTTCAAGGGCTTCGGCGAGGCCTTCATGAAGGCGCTCGGCCCGGCGCGCCCGCTGGCCGAGCGCGTCATCAGGACCGTGCGACGCCTGTGGGACTGGATCGGCCGCCTCACCGCGCCGCTCGATGCCGGCGCCGAGCAATGGGCCGAATGGGGCCGCGCCGCCGGGCGCTTCGTCGGCGATGCCGTCGACAGCGTGCGCCGTTTCGTTACGCGGATCGGCACATGGTTCGCCAATCTGGCCGCGATCGACTGGGACCACCTGTTGTCGCGGGAAGGGCTGGCGCAGGCCTGGAACGCCATCACCCAATGGATCAGCGAGCGCGCGGCGCGGCTTTGGGACGGCGTCAAGGCTCTCGACTGGGGCGATTACCTCAATCCCCTGAACTGGGGCGATTACCTCAGCAGGCTGATTTGGGGCGACTACGTCACCCCCCTGAAATGGGATGACAATGTCAACGAGATCGACTGGCTGGCACTGGCGGGCGGGGTGTTCCTTCTGAGCACCTTGATCCGGCCGATCGTGTGGACGGCAAGGCTCGTCGGGGCTCCGATCCGATGGGCTTTCCTTTTGGGCCGGTTCGCCCTGAGGACGCTGGTCAAGCCGATCGTGTGGACGGCAAAGCTGCTGGGCGGTCCGATCGCATGGGCGGCGCTGCTGGGCGGCAAGTTCGCATTGAAGGGACTGGTCAAGGCCATCACATGGGGCGCGAAACAGATCCCGAAAGTGCCGTGGCGAAGGCTGGCCGGCGGTGGCAAAAGGTTCGCGCTCAAGGGGCTGGTCACAGCAATCAAGTGGGGCAGCCGGCTGATCCCCGGCATCGGCTGGGCGCTGCTCGCCGGCGAGTTGCTGTGGCACCTGCTGGTCAAGCCGCTCGGATGGGACGAATATCTCAACCTTGAGACGCTCAGGAAACTGTGGACCGACAGCACCACATGGCTCGGCGAGCAACTCGCGGGCAGCTGGCAGCAGATGCAAAGCGACTGGGACAGGCTCGTTGCCTCCTGGGAGAAACTGCCCGGGATCGACTGGGCGGAACTGTTCAACCTGGAGCAGATGCGAAACGACTGGGAGCGCGTCGCCAGCGGGTTCAAGCGTGCGGCAAAGGACATCTGGGACAAGCTGCCTGACGTCGACTGGGAGGCGCTGATCGACCGACAGACACTCACCGGCACCTGGGACGATCTCACCGGCTGGGTATCGCAGGTGGCGGGCGGCCTTTGGGACATGCTGCCCAGGATCGACTGGGGCGAGCTGATCAATCTGGATGCGCTCAAGAATGCCTGGGCGAGCGTCGAGGTCTGGTTCTCGGGCAAAAAGGCCCCGGCCGCCGGACCCGCCGGACCTGCGAGCCTTCCGGCCATGCCGGGCGTTAGCTATGATCGCTCGCAGGCCTCCCCCGGCTTTTCCAACATGTTCCCGGGTGTCAACATCGACGGTGTTCAGGAGCGCGCCGGCGGCGGATCCTTCAATCCCGGCTGGCTGCTGACCGGCGAAAGGGGGCCGGAACTCGAATACCGCACGCGCGGCGGCTTCATCGCCCACAACCGGGCCCTGCGCTCCATGCTCGCCATGTCGCAGGCGGCGGCACGCACCGCCGCCAATTCCAACAGGCCGCAACGCCTGCTCCGGCGGGCGGCGCTGGCCGGCAGCATCGCCGCCGCAACGGCCGTGCCCGCCGCCGCCCTCGACTTGGAACCGGACACGTCTCATGAAAACCGCGCGGCGATCGGCGCACGATACCTCAACGAACGCAATTCGGCACGCGCCGCGCCTGCCGGCACCGGATCGATCACGATCAATGTCGGAGACATCGTGATCAACGGATCGGCCGACCGACAGGACATGCGTGACCTGCGGGACGATATAACGGACGCATTGCTGGAAAAGGTCCTGGACGCGCTCGAGGACGGCAGGCGTTCCGCACGACGCCGGGAGCACGACTGATGCTGGGTCTGTTCGGAACATCGACCATCGGCACCGACCACCTGACCGGACCCAGAAGCGATTCGCAGGACAAGGCCGCCCGCTTCGTGCGACACGAACTGGTGCGCGGCAAGCCGGTTCTGCAGGATCTCGGCAATGACGCCGGCACCCGCCAGCTCGACTTCTTTTTCGACGAGACCTTCTGCAATCCGCAGGACGAACTGCGCAAGATCGACCTGGCCTTCCAGGGCCGCGTGCCCATGCGCCTGTTCTTCGACCTGACCGGCTTCGAGGTCGGCGTGTTCCTCATCGAGCGGCTGCGCATCACCCGCCAGCAGACCACGCCGTCGGGGCGGTTGACACGCGTCGAACTGGAGGCCGAACTCATCGAAAGCGGTTTTGGCTCTCTTGGAGGCCTTGGAGGGTTTGGCGGCCTGGCGGGTGCTGCGGCCGGCATTGCGCGCGCCATCGCCAACCCGATCCTTCGAAGGGGGCGCTGATGGCACGGGAGTATTTTGAGCACGTCACACGAAGCGGCGATCGCTGGGATCTGATCGCCCACGACTATTACGGCGACGCCACCCTGATCAAACCGCTGATGCTGGCCAACCCGGACATCATCGGCAACCGACAAGGCCCGGCACCGCTGATCTTCGAGGCGGGCGTCAAACTGCAGGTGCCAGTGCTGGCGGAAGACGAGATCGCGGCGTCCAAGCTACCGCCGTGGAAACGGCGGGAAAACCCGCCGGGGAAACGACGCTGACATGATCTTCGGGCCGCAAAAACCCTTCGTCGATCTTTCCATCGCCGGAACGCCCTCCGGCCTGATACTCGGCGGCAAGCTGAAGGAGTTCGTCTACCGCGACGTCCATCACGGCGAGGTCGACGAGATCAGCTTCCGGCTTGCCGACGGGTCCGGCCTGTGGCGCGGTGGCTGGGGCATCGATGAGGGCACGGAAGTCTCCGGCCTCATGGGCTATGCTGGCCTGCTCGGCGCAAAGGTGCCATGCGGGCTCTACGCGGTCGGCGAAACCGAGGCGCAAGGCGATGGCGGCAGCGGCGATACCGCCCTCTTCCACGCCCAGGCGGCCTTTACCTCGAAGGAACTGCGCACCGAACGGTCCGGAGCCTATGAGCAGATGAAGCTTGCCGACATCGCCGGCAAGCTTGCCGAGCGCCACGGCTTCGAACTCATCGGCGAGATCCCGGACCTTTTCTTCGAACGCATCACCCAGGACAAGCAGAACGACCTTCATTTCGGCACCCGGCTCGCCGAGGACTGGGGCTGCTACTTTTCCGTCAAGGGCAACCGGATGGTCTTCACCACGCGCGAATCCATCGAGGAAGCACCAGCGGTCCGCCACTTCGAACTCATCCAGGGCGACAGGACCACCCGCTACCGGCTGCGCAAGTCCACCCACAAGCTTTACCCGAAGGCGCAAGCCACATATCTGCATCCGGCAACAAAGAAGCTGCTCACGGCCGAAGTCGAGGACGATCGCGTGCCCTCCGGCGACACGCTCAAACTCGATGACCGGGCCGAAACGAAAGGCCATGCCGAACGGCTCTGCAAGGCGCGGCTCGCACGCGAGAATGACGGCCTCGGCACCGGCCGGATCACGGGCGTCGGCGATCCGCTGCTGCTGGCCGGTCAGGTGGTGCAACTGGGACCCACCTACGGGCGCTATGCCGGTCGCTGGCTGGTGACGGCCGCGCGCCACCGCTTCGGCGCCGGCGGCTATACCACAACCATCTCGATCAAGGCGATCTGACCCACGGGAATGACGATAAGGGGAATGACGATAAGGGGAACGATGATATGGGAACTTTCAAACGCGGCATTGTCGTCGCCGGGCGCGGCAGCCAGGTCAAGGTGCGCTTCGACGAAAACGACGGGGTGATCTCGCCCTGGCTCGACGTCGCCCAACCCTCGACCATCGGCAAACGCTCCTATCGCCGCTTCAAGAAAGGCGAAATGGTGCGCTGCTATCTCGACCGAAAGGGCGAAAGCGGCGAGGCGCTCTACGCCATCTACAACGAGCAAAACCCGGCACCGGCCGACAGCGACGATGTCATCCACGAGGTCATGCCGGACGGATCGACATTCGAGTGGCGTTCGGGAAGCATCACCGTCAACCACGCCAGCGGCATCACCGCGACACTGACGGCGGGCAAGGCTATCTTCGACGGCAATGTCGCGATCACCGGTACCTTGAGCGTCGATGGCCAGACCATCCTGAAAGACACCACGATCAACGGCATCCGGCAGGTCGGCGACTGATGAAAGCTTTCTTGACCCGCGAAAGACGATTCGAGATGTTGATTTTTGCCGCCTTCCGGGCGGTCGAAAAAATCGACATCACACCGGCGGCCGCGTGTCGACTGGCGTGTAGACTGGCTGGCCTGCCTGAACCGGTTTGGATAGTATTGCGCCTCAAATGGCGGCACTGTGCCGCCATGCTGGTCAGACAAGACATTCCCTTCGTGCATTGGCAGATGAAGCGCGACTCCGACGGGGTCGCCGTGATGGGCGATATTTCCGCCGAGATCAACGATCTCACCCAGTCCATCCGGCAATGCATCCTCACCCCCAGACGTTCGGTGCCGCTCAACCCGCAAAAGGGCTGCGACCTGGAGCCCTACCGGGACCGGCCGATGAACGTGCGGCACCTGTTTATCGCGGCCGAAGTGCGCGAGGCGCTGAAACGCGATGTGCCGCGCATCAACGTTCAGGAAGTCGCCGTCAAGACGGACTTCGCCGCGGTGACGATCGCCGTGACCTGGTCGCCGAGCGAGGTGGTCCTGGAGGAATTCATCACCACGGAGGTCGCCTATGTCTTCTGATGGCGCAACGTCCTTCGAACGCCAGCCCGTCAACCGGCTCAACGCCGCCGGCGCGCCGGATTTCGTCACCATCGAGGCACGCCGCCTGCTCAACGACGCCAAGGCCCATTTCGAGGCCGAGACAGGCCGCACCCTCTATCCCAGCCAGGTCGAGATGTACCTGCTGGAAACCATCGCCTACATGCTGTCGGTGCGCGGCGCGCAGGAGCAACTGGCCTTCGAGAACTGCTTCGTCGCCTACGCACGCTCGCAATGGCTCGACACGCACGGCGCCGAGCGCAACACGCCGCGCCTGCCGGCCACACCCGCCACAACCACCTTGCGCTTTTCTACCGGCGGCCCGGCCAATGCCCGCATCCGCATTCCCGCTGGAACGCGCGTCGCCGACGAGGCCGGCCAGGCCCAGTTCATGACAACCGCAGTCGCCTTCATCGAAGCGGGCGAGCAACAGGTGGACGTCAGAGCCGCGGCGACCGAGCCCGGCGCACAGGCCAACGGCTTTGCGGAAGGAGCACTGAGCGCCATCATCGACCAGGTTCCCGGCATCGCCGCCGTCACCAGCCTGTCCGAGACGGGCGGCGGCGCCGAACGGGAAGACAATGACCGCTACCGCGCCCGCCTGGCGCTGGCCTTCGAGCGCATCGGCGACGGCCTTTCCAGGGAACGCTACGTCACCGACGTGCTCGGCTGGAACGCCCGCTGCATCGACGTCGCCGTCATCCGCCCGCGGCCGGGCCATGTCAACATCTACCCGCTGATGGACACCGGCGCTCCCAACAGGGAGGAACTGGCCTCGCTGCTGACGATCTTCAACACCTCCAACACACACCAGGGCGATTACATCCGCACCTTCGCGCCGATCCCACACGAATTCGAGGTCGACCTGAGCCTGACGCTGTCCGACCCGGATGCGGTCCGGCCGGTGCGCGCCGCAGTGCAGCAGGTGCTCGACGGCTGGGCCCGCACGCTCGGCGGCTATGTCGCGCCCTCCGAACTGATCCGCGTCGCCAAGGCCAACACAGGCGTCATCGAGGCCGATATCGCCGAGTTGCGCCTCTCCCGCATCGCCGACGTCGCATGGCGCAAGGGCACCATCGGCGACGTTGCCGTGGAGGTGGTCTGATGACAAGGCATTGGCCCGACAGCCAACTCGACCGCATCACCCCGCCGCAGGTGCTGGATGAGCGCGGCAAGGCCATCCTGCGATCGCTCGACCACATCATCGGCGAGCGGCCGATTGAAGAGTTTCATGTCCGCGACGCACTGACCTGTCCATTGCAAGCCTTGCCCGCCCTGATCGCAGAAACCTCCATGGAGGAATTCATCGAGCCGGGCCTGCCCGAGACAATCGTGCGGCGCATCCTCAAACACGCCTGGCTGCTGCAGAGCCTGGCCGGCAAGGATGCCGGCGTTCTGCTGGGCCTTTCTCTCCTGGGCATCGATGCCACCATCACCCAATGGTGGCAGACAAGGCCGAAAGGCAGACCCCATACACACAATATCCGCATCTATGTCGGCGAAAAGCTGTTCGATCCCGACGCGGACGTCTTCCTCGGAGACCGCGAGGTCAAGGCCGCCATACGCATGATCAACGCCTGCAAGCGATGGTCACAGGACAGCACAACCCATATCGGGGTCTGGCTGCAATTGAACGCCCATCGCACCCACGCGTTCGCCGCCGGCGCAACCTACACGCATCTGGAAATGGTCATCGGGCAACGGCCGAGCCGGATGCGCCTGCGCGCCGGCCAGGCGAGCCGCGCCTCGGGCGCCACCATCGTCACCGTCGGGGGACGGGTCAAGCAACGTCCGTTCAGTCCGCCGGTCAAAAACACCCAGGCCGGCACGGTGCACGCCGCGACCATCGCCCGCCCGGTCATTGCGAGGAGATCCGATGTCTGATCCGATCGAAACCTGGAACCTGATCCTGACGGAAGCCGGCCTCGAAGCGGCCCTTGCCGCCAAGAGAGGCGGCTTCGCCGTCGACATCACCCATATGGCCGCGGGTGACGCGGCCTATGAAGTCGAAACAGACGCTTCCGGCCGCACCGCCCAGACCGAGATGCGAAACGAACTGCAGCGGGTCGAGATCTCCGAGGCCATCGAGCGCGGCAACGGCCAGACCAGCATCGCCGCCGTGTTCGACGGTCCCGGAGATTTCTACGTGCGCGAAATCGGTATCCTGCTCGATGACGGCACGCTCTATGCCGTGGTCAGCCATCCCCGTCAGGCGATGTTCTGGAAATCCGCCATCTCCACAGGCTACGTCACCGTCGACCTGGTACTGGGCGCAGCCGATCCGGAAAACGTCAGGGTCATCGCCGGCGGAGCACCGATCCAGCTCATCACATCCGACATCCGCGAGGACCTGCGTGGCCTGCACGATGAGGACGGGCAGTTCAACTTCGCGCTGACGCAAGGCATCGAGCAGCACCTTTGGATCGCCATGGAGCAGTTCGAGCAGATGGCGCAGATCCGCCGCGGCTACGGCCAGTCCGGCATCAAGTGCCTGCGCCATTATCGCGGCGGCGGCGATGCGGCCTGGCACCGGCCCAGCGCCGTCAGCTTTGCAGCCCTTGGCGCCCATAACCACCCCAACTACCCGATGATGTGCGGCATGCCGGAGCTCAACGCCGTCATCAACGGCTACGAGGTCACCACCCGCCATATCGACTATCGCATCGTGCACGGCCTTGCCGGCGGCGGCTATCTGGAGGTCGATGATGCGGTGCCGCCGGCCGTTCCGCCTTCGGTCCTGGCGCAGCGCACGGCCGAAGGCGAGATCGCGGAGATGGCGCATTACCTGCGCGCCTTTGCGCTGAAGGACGATGCCATCCGCGACTACGCGGACCATTTCGACACGTATCTTTCGGTGCTGGAGGTCTGGCTGGAGGACCTTTCGGGCGATGCGCTTTCCGACACCTTCCCGTCGTTTCGCCACCGCGTGTCGCAGGAAAGCCACCGCGCGATGACGGACGACTATGCGGCAATGCTTGCGACCGGCATCAAGCCACGGTTCGAAAACAATGATCTCAAGCCCACCGTGGTGCGGGTCATGCGCCGCGACGGGCGGCCGCAATTTGCCACGCTGCGCTACCGCGTCACGGCCGTGCGGCTTGGAACCTATCGCGACTGGCCCGCGCATCTCATGACCGCACCGGTGGACGATCCGGCGACGCGCCTGCGCTTCGGCAGGAACGATGCCGAAATCGAACAGACCCGCCTCGGCCGCTTCCGCGTCGTCCACGGTCTTGACGACCGCAGCCTGGCAGCCCGCGAGGCGCCCGGCCTTCTCGATGCGATCATGGCGCGCATGCCCGGCCTCGACGGGCCACAGGCGCTGATCGAGGAAAGCTACAGCGACACGGACAATCGCGGGCAACCCTACAGCCGCGACCTGCTGGCGTTCGATGGCGAGAACCGCCTCAACGGGGGTTTCTACAATCGCTTCTACGGTGTCTCCGGCAGGGGCGCGGCGGGGCGCTGGCAATACCGCTTCGGCTTCAACGACCCGATGCTCTATCGCGCCGCCACCACGCGGCAGGAAGTGACCGTGCTGCCGGGCCTCGGCGGTGGGCACCGCATGTCATGGGCGATCCCGCTCGAACTCGTCGTCGCAAGCCCGCTCGGGTCCTTTAACCCGCATGACGTCGCGATCCGCGACGACAAACCGCAAGGAACCGGCGCGACCCGCGCCACCGCGCTCTCCCATGCGGCGCGCAAACGCAGCTTTTATCTCACCCCGGCCGACCTCTTCGAGGACGGGCGCGCGAAGGACCTTGCCGATACCGACAGCCCGGTCTGGGTGCGCTGCGGCGACGGGCAGGGGCGGCGGATGCGCGGGTCCGGCATCTATCTCTTCACCCCGCCGCTCGCAAATGCGCTTGCCGGGGGTGCCCCGGCGGCGCGCATGCGCTGGCCCATCGCGCCCGTGCACCATGAGGGCAGCTTCGAGTTCGGCCATTTCGAGGCGCGGCGCTGCGAGACGCTGGAAGCGCTGGCGGCCAATGCCCACGAGATCCTGAAGATCAAACACACCGCCAGATACGGAGGCTTCAATGGCGCTTGAAACCGATCTTGCCGGCATCCACCGGCTCTTCGACGATGTGGCAGAGCGCTCCGACGCCGCCGTTGCAAAACATCAGCGGCTGATGGACCAGCTGGTGCGCTTCAGGACCCATGTCGACCAAACCGCGGGCAAAGCCGACGGCGACGGCACAAAGGACGATCCGGTGGCGACGATCGAAGAGGCGCTGGCGCTGACCCCGCTTGGCGCGCGCGCCGAAATCCGCATCCGCGGCGATTACACGACCACGCGGTTCTATCATGCCGACGGCCGTCACGTCGCCATCTTAGGCTGCGACGCCGGGTTCGAGCCGGTGACGGCCCCGGCCGACTATCCGGCGTTGCGCTTCGGCGTGATCGAGGGCGAGATCAATCAGCCCGTTGCCGCAACGCCGGTCCGGCGGCTGGCGAACTTCAACGTCGCCTACGGGTCCTACTACGATTTCTGGCGCTGGAAGATCGCCATGCCGTCGACCGCGGACGTTGCGGCCGCCCTGCCGGACCTGCCCGACAGCAGCCGCACCCGCCACAAGGCGCTCTTTACGCGCGGCTCCTCCGGCTCCGGCCGGCTTGGCGGGGCGATGCTGCGCAACTGCGATCTTCACATTCCCGAAACGCCCTACGGGCCGATCATGGGAAACGGCGCGGGCTATGTGCTGCAAGTCAGCATACTCAGCCTGTCGGGCCAGGCGCGCCTTGACGGCCATGTGCTGCCGGGCGTCGCGGGCGGTACACAGGCGCACACCATGGCCCATCGCCTGACCACCACCCTGAAAACGCTGTGAGGAGACCGACATCATGGATATCACCCATAACGGCACCAGCTACCTCAACATCGACGCGCACGAAGCGCGCGCCTTTGGCGTGCCCGATGCCGTGATCGAGGCGGCGCAGGCGCGGGCGGCAACGCTGGCGCAGCGCGAAGCAAGGCGCGGGCGCATCATGCGCGAGGCGGGCGATACGCAAACCCTGCTCGGCAGCACCGCCGACGGGGCGCACCTTTTGCTGATCCACATGGCACGCCTGGCAACGGCCTTGAAGAGTGCGCAGAACATCGCACAGGTCCGTGCCGCCGCCACACCCTTCGCCGACCTGATGGAGGCGTATCTCGCCAAGCTCGACGCCAACCCGGCAACGGCCAAGCTGCCCTACGCCGTCAAGCCGGGCGGCGAGGCGGCAGCACTCGAAGAGATCGAAACCCGCGCAACGGCCGTGGCGCAAGCCTTCGAGGAGGAGGAGGGCTGATGTTCGAGACCATGTTCGTCTACCGGGCCATCGTCACCGCCGTCTATGACGCCGATACGATCACCGTCGATATCGATCTGGGCTTCCACATCTGGTCGCGCGGCGAGAAGATCAGGCTCTTCGGCATCAACGCGCCGGAAGTGCGCGGGCCGGAGCGCCCGCAAGGCCTGAAATCACGCGACTGGCTGCGAGAGCGCATCCTGGACAAGGAGATCGTGCTCAAGAGCCACAGTGACGGGAAAGGCAAATACGGCCGCTGGCTCGGCGATATCTTCCTGCCGGGCGATGCCACGAGCCTCAACCGCCAGATGGTCGATCTGGGGCTGGCAGAACCGGCCACTTACTGAATTGGCCGTCCGCGGCAGCACATACCAAAGGCAAGGAACCCAGGAGGGGGTATGAATGCACAAAGACAGCCCATACACACTTGAAGCGGTTCGCAGGGGGTGCACCGGTATCCCCGGAGGGCACCAGTCTATAGACGTCGCATTAGCGTCCGAAGCTGGTGCTCGATCTCGTCAATCTTCTGGCGGAGCGCATCACGCTCTTTCCTGGCTTCGTCGAGCATTGCTCCAGACCTCAGCTAAAGGCAACGACGAAGAATAAACCCGCCTGGCAACCGGTCGCCAGCGGAGGCAAGGGGCGCGCCAACGCCCCTCACCACGGGGATGTATTTGGAGACAGCCCCGCCGACCTGACAAGCGAGAAAGGCCGTCCGCACCCGCGATCGCAGGCAACGGCACAGTGGAACGACTCAACACCAAATGTCAAAGACCACCATCGCTCAAACCAGACCTGTCGCTCCCTACCTGGGCGGCAAACGAACCCTCGCAAAACGCATCTGCGCCATCATCGATGCCGATGACCACACCACATACGCCGAACCCTTCGTCGGCATGGGCGGCATCTTCCTGCGCCGCACATCACGACCTAGAGCCGAGTTCATCAACGATGCGGGACGCGACGTCTATAACCTCTTCCGCATCCTCCAGGAACACTACGTCGCCTTCCTCGACCTGCTGCGCTTCCAAATCACCACTCAGGCAAACTTCAACCGCCTGGCCGATACCGACCCCGAAACCCTCACCGACCTGCAACGCGCCGCTCGCTTCCTCTACCTCCAGAGAACCGCCTTCGGCGGCAAACCGTCAGGACAGAACTTCGCCGTCTCTACGGAACGACCGGCGCGCTTCAACCTGACCACCATGGAACCCGACCTCGAGGCACTGCATTCACGCCTCTCGACCGTCACCATCACCTGCATGGATTACGCCGCCTTCCTTTCCCGCGTCGATCGGGAACGCACCCTGTTCTACCTCGACCCACCCTACTGGGGCTGCGAAGACGACTACGGAAAAGGCCTCTTCAACCGCGACGACTTCGACCGCATGGCCGAACACCTCGCTACACTCAAAGGCCGCTTCCTCATGTCCATCAACGATGTCCCGGAAATCCGAAAAACCTTCGCCGCTTTCCACATCGCCGAAGTCAAAACCACCTACACCATCACCACGGGACCATCACGCTCCAAGGAACGGGCCGAACTCATCATCAGCAACTTCACATGGTAGAAAACCTCATGAAATCACCCGCAAATATTTGCTGTTGGGTTGCGTCGGGAGCAGATGCACTGCCCAAAATCACTGTATGCGGCTGTTGCAAAAAATCTCTGGAAAGGCCATCCGTGCGCCGAGACGTAATCGCTCTGGTCACGCTTGGCCTGGATTACGAGAGTGCAACCTGTGCTCAAATTCGCAAACCGATCGTGGAGACAATTTTGAAGCGCGAAGCTGAGCCCAATCAGCGCGCATCTGATTGAGATGTCTACTCCTCAAATCAGCTTGCGCACGCAAAATTGCCAAGGTCTCAGTGTGTTTCTGCGGGGCACGCACATGGGGCAGCCAATCTTTAATCTCAGGGCCGAATGGGAGCAAGGCGTGATCAATAGCCGCAGCGATCTTTATGACCCACCACGGGCGTTCCATGGCGTCGCTTTCAGATAAGGTCTCCAACAACTCTTCCAAATGGTTCCTTTCCGAATAAAGACCGTCCTCAAGAACTATGAAGTGAACGCAAGAGGCCAACCAATGCCGTTGCGTCAACGGTGCCTGTGACAAAAAATCAGCCAACACCTCAGCACAATCCACCACACCGATATCCCTTTCATGGAGTTGATCGCGATCGTAACGTGAAAACTGGAACCGTTAAACACAATCGTATCTCAGGGCGAATTTAACGGTGCATCAGGTCCTGGTGCGCAGCAAGGCCGTGTCCGAAAGGTGCCGACGCTGTGTCCGAAAGGCGGCGACGCGCCATATCCCGATCGGCAAACTCGGCCAGACGCTGGCCAGAGGGTTCAACGAACTCGGCTGGCACTGGTGGCCTTCCGACGTGGCAATTCTCAGCCAGGACCATGACGGCCGCGCCAAATGCGTCAACGCCGGCACATGCGACCTCGGCTGCGCCGCCGGTGCCAAGGGCGGCACCAACTTCACCTATTGGCCGATGCTGGAAAACGCGGGCGTCGAGCTGCGGACCGAATGCCGGGTGCGTGAAATTCTGGTCGACGAGGAAAGCGGCTTCGCCACCGGCGTCCTCTATCATGGCCCGGACGGCCAGGTGCACGAACAAAAGGCCGAATTGGTCGTCGTCGCCTGCAACGGCGTCGGTACTCCGCGCCTGCTATTGAACTCGAAATCCAAGCTGTTTCCCGACGGTCTGGCCAATCGGTCCGGCCAGGTCGGCAAGAACCTGATGTTCCATCCGCTAACCGGTGTTACCGGCGTCTTCGACGAACCGATGGAAGGGTTCAAGGGCCCAATGGCCTGTTCGATCCTCAGCCAGGAATTCTACGAGTCCGATCCCAATCGCGATTTCGTACGTGGCTACGGCCTGCACAGCGGCCGCTACACGACACCGATGACCTATGCCCTGGGCGGTTACGGCATCGACGACCCGATCCCGTGGGGCAGCGAGCACCGCGAGAAGTTCGACGACATCTATCCCTATAGTGCCGGCTTGACGGTGGTGACCGAAGATCTGCCGGAGGAGGTCAACAGCGTCACGCTCGATCCCGACCTCACCGATAGTGATGGTGTGCCAGCTCCGAAAATCACTTACCGCGTCAGCGACAACACCTGGAGGATGATTGCCCATGGCGAGGCCCGCGCCGAGGAAGCATTGCTGGCCGCCGGCGCCCGGAAGATCATCGGCAAGGGCAGCGAAATGGTCTGGTGGCGCGCCGGCTGGCATCAGATGGGCACCTGCCGCATGGGCGACGACCCGGATCGCTCGGTGGTCAATGGCTGGGGTCGCTCGCATGACGTCCGCAACCTTTTCATCGTCGACGGCAGCATTTTTGTTACCTCCGGTGCAGTAAACCCGACATCGACAATTCAGGCGCTCGCGCTTTATATCGGCGATCGCATCAAGACCAACATCGCCAACCTTTTCGATTGATCGGAACGAGATGACCTTTTCGAAAAAGATGTATCTGGCAGGTGATCTTGTCGACGGACAGGCAAGCGCCAGGGTCATCAACCCGGCGACCGACAAGGTGGTCGGCAGCGTGGCCACGGCGGGTATGGGAGATGCGCAGCGCGCGCTTGAAACAGCCCGCGACGCCTTTCCCGGCTGGGCTGCGACCTCGATTGCCGAGCGCCAGGACTGGATGCTCCGACTGCGCGACGAAGTGATCGCTCATGAAGATCATCTGCGTGACTGCATCCACCATGAAATGGGCAAGCCATGGGCCGCCACGCAGGAGGATTTCGACAGTCTGAAGAACTCCCTGCAATTCTACTCGGAGGAGATCGTCCGGGTTCACGACGAAATTCTCGCCGACCGCGCGGGGACGCATCAGCACCGGCTGGTGCACGAGCCGCTCGGCGTCGCCGTTGCATTCATCGCCTGGAACTTTCCGCTGCTCAACCTCGCCTTCAAGATCGGCCCGGCCATGGCTGCCGGTTGTCCGATCATCATCCGCCCGTCAGTCGAGACGCCGATTTCAGCCTATGCTGTTGGTGAACTGTGCAAGAAAATCGGTTTGCCGAAAGGCGTCGTCCAGATCCTGTGCACGGATGGCTATGACGTGGCCGATGCGCTGTCCGCCTCGCCAATTCCGTCGCTGCTCACTCTCATCGGATCCACCGCAACCGGCCGCCACATCATGCGCACCGGCGCAACGACCATAAAACGGTACTCGATGGAACTCGGCGGCAACGCCCCTGCCCTGGTGTTTGCCGACGCTGATCTCGATCTCGCCGCCGACATTATATGTGCGCTCAAGTTCAACAACTCGGGCCAGATCTGCGTGACACCCAACCGGGTCTTCGTCGAGGCTTCCATCGCCGACGAATTTCACCGGAAAGTCGTCGAACGGGCCAACGCGGTCAGGGTCGGATGGGACAGGCATGCCGAAATCGGCATGGGACCGATGATCGACACGCGGGCGTGGACCCGGGTCAAGGGCTTGATCGATTCCGCGGTTGCCGACGGTGCGACCCTGCTCGCCGGAGGCAACCGCCCCGACCATCTTCCGTCCGGACAGTATCTTGCACCGACGGTGCTTTGCGGGGTGACAGAGCAGATGGATGTCTACCGTCAGGAGATCTTCGGCCCCGTGGTTGGCATGCTGTCTTTCGCCGACGAGAACCGTTTGGCCAGCAAGGCCAATGATTGCGAGGATGGCGGCCTGACGGCCTACGTCTTCACCCGCGATCTTGCCAGGGCGGAGCGCTATGCCCGCGCACTGCGCTACGGGGAAGTGCAGATCAACGGCGTGAAATACGATATCGATCTGCCTCACGGCGGCGTCGGCCAGTCGGGAATTGGCCACGATTGCTCGTATCTGGCGCTTCACGACTACCTTTCAATCAAGCGTATTACCCGCGCGCTCGACGCCTGAGGCAAGATACATGAAGATTACCGAAGTCATCAGCCATGTCCTGTCCTACGACCTGCCGGACGAACTGGGCTATTCGCAGCAATACTACGCCCGTCGCACCGCGCACCTGGTCGAAATCAGGACCGACGAGGGATTAACCGGCTGGGGTGAATGCTTCGGGCCCGGCAATGTCGCCGTCGCCAACAAGGCGATCGTGGAGAAAGTAATCCAACCGATGGTCCTCGGCATGGACCCTGTCGAGCGCGAGGTCATCTGGCACAAGGTCTACAATCTGCTTCGCGACCACGGCCAGAAGGGGATGCCGATCCAGGCCCTGTCGGGCGTTGATATTGCCCTTTGGGATCTCACAGGCAAGATCGCCGGCCTGCCGCTGCACAAGCTGATCGGCGGCAAGCACCGCGAGCGGATTCCGGTCTACGGTTACGGGATGATGCTGACGCGCGAGGATCACGCCTCCCATATTTCCCGCTTCAAGGAGGAAGCTTCGGCGATCCGAGAAGCAGGTTTCAAGGCTGCCAAGATGAAAATCGGGCTTGGTGCGAAGGATGACGTGGGCCTCGTGCAGGCGGTGCGGGACGGCGTCGGTGAGGACTTTCCGTTCATGGCCGACGCCAATCACTGCTACACGGCGGACGATGCCTACTATGTTGGTTGCGCGCTCGATGAGCTCGGCGCATTCTGGTTCGAGGAGCCCGTGGCTCCGGAAGATCGCGACGGCTATCGCCTGCTGCGCAGCAAGCTCAAGACCCGAATCGCCGGTGGTGAGGCCGAGTTCACCCGCTGGGGCTGGCGCGACCTGCTCGACGGCGGCTGTGTCGACATTGCCCAGCCGGAGGTCTGCGCTCTTGGCGGCATCTCGGAATACCTTAAAGTCCTGGCGTTGGCGCACGCCCACTTCGTTCCGGTGGTGAACCATGTCTGGGGATCGGCTATCGCCATAGCCGCCAACATCCAACTGCTGGCAGCCATTCCTCCTCTGCCGGGCGGTCTTTTCCAACGCGATCCGCTGCTCGAATTCGACACCACCGGCAACCTCTTCCGCGACGACCTGCTGACCGAACCGCTGAATATCCAGGATCAGGTTCGCCGCAACGGCGGCACCATCGCCATCCCCGACCGGCCCGGTATCGGCGTTGAACCGGACCGGGACTTCATTGCCAGATACTCCATCGACTGATCAGCCCGGGGGCATGACATGACATTTCATCAAGCCCGTTGGATCGGGGTCGACTGGGGCACATCCAAACTGCGGGCTTATGCCATCGACGAGAACGGAATTCCAATCGCCGAGCTTGAAGCCGACAGCGGGATGGGTCGTCTGAAGCCGGACGAGTTCGAAGCCACTCTGATAGCGCTCATCGAGCCGTGGCTGCGGGAAAACGGCACAATCCCGGTCTACGCCTGCGGCATGGCGGGCGCCCGCCAGGGCTGGAAAGAGGCAAGCTACCGCCCGGTTCCCTGCGACCTGCTGGAAACGTCGGGATTTACCCGCGTCGAAACATCAGATCCGCGCATCGACGTTTTCATCCTGCCGGGGCTTTCGCAGACCACACCACCGGATGTCATGCGTGGCGAGGAAACACAAATTGCCGGCTTCCTGGCATCCGAACCCCGTTTCTCCGGAACAATCTGCCTGCCGGGAACCCACACCAAATGGGTCGAGGTGGAAGAAGGAACAGTCACTGCATTCCACACCTTCATGACCGGCGAACTGTTCTCCTTGCTGTCAGAGAAGTCGATCCTGCGCCACAGCGTGTCCGAGACCGGAGACGACCCGGCCGCCTTCCTGCAGGCCGCCCGTGACGCGGTGGCCCGACCCGAAAACGTCGCAACTGACCTGTTCGGATTGCGCGCCGCCTCGCTGCTGGCCGAATACAGGCCGGAGACGGCACGCGCGCGGTTGTCCGGCATGATCATCGGCCACGAAATCGGTGTCGCCCGCATGTTCTGGTCAGCGAGGCCCGTCGTCCTCATCGGTTCGCCGCAGCTCACCGGACATTATGCCCGTGTACTCAAGGCCGAGGGCGCCCGAATACGGATCATCGAAGCCAAGACCGCCACCCTCTCAGGCCTTGCCATCGCCGCGGCGACCGTCGGCGCTGCGATGGTGTAAACCGTCAACGACATCCGATCAGAGCATCTGCCCGACCCGACAATCTTGCGGCAGACCGCATCCCATTTTTCACCTGCGGCCAGGTTTACAACGGTAAGGTGCATTGCATGCCTGCATAGGTTCTGTTTTCATCCCGACCGTATGGTCCTGTCGAAAGTTCGGGACCGAAAGCCCGATACGGATTGACGACGACGGATGAAACGAAAAATCGCGGCCATACTCAGTCTGGATGTTGTCGACTACACGCGGCGCATGTCGGAAGACAGCGACCGAACACTGAAAGAATTGCAACGTATCCTGGGTGACGTGGTCCGCCCATCGGTCCTGGAAAATGAAGGGCGGCTTTTCAAATTGATGGGCGATGGCGCGCTGGCCGAGTTCGAGACCGCCACATCCGCAATCAATGCCGCCAGCGCCATTCTGCAGAAGATTCGCAGCGACAGCATTTCGCTGCGCGCCGGAATTCATGCCGGCGATGTGACGGTCGATGGTGATGATCTTTTCGGAGAAGCGGTGAATGTTGCCGCCCGGCTTCAATCGTCTGCTCAGCCCGGCGCTTGCCTGGTGAGTAAGACCGCAGTCGATGTCGCCGGAACTTCACTTGCCATCAGTTTGCGACCCGAAAGTTCGATGCGTCTCAAAGGGCTTCCAAACCCGGTTGACGCGTATTCGATCGATCTCGACGGCGACAGCAGGCACTCGAAGAACGTACGCCAGTCCACATCCCAGGACATCCGGTTTGCCACATCAGACGACGGAACGACCCTGGCCTGGACCTCTACCGGAACCGGTCGACAAATGCTTGCAACCCCCAACTGGCTCAGGCACCTGGAATACGACTGGACGATGAACACCATCGCGGGTTGGATACCCTTGCTGTCGGAACGGTACAGCCTGGTGCGATTTGATGGCCGCAACAATGGGCTTTCGGAAAGAGGCGTCCAGGATATTTCACTGGATCGACTTGTCGAAGACATCTTGGCAGTCCTCGACTCGGCGGAAATCGATCGCATACCGGTTTTCGGCATCTCGTTTGGAGCAACACTTGCGGCAGCCTTTGCAGCACGCCACCCCGACCGTGTTTCCGGCCTTGTTCTTCTGGGCGGCTTTGCCCAGGGGCTAAAGGCAAGGCAGCAGCCCGGAATCGCCGCCCTCGGCCAGGCGATGATGGACATGAGCCTGGAAGGTTGGAATGATGATTATCCTTCGGCCAGGGATCTAATGGCGCAGTCGTTCGCCCCGGCTGCGAACCCCCATGACCAACGCACATACGCCGAGTTCATGAAGTTGGCGATGGATTATCAGGACTTTCTGAAGATTGGGCAGCTTGTCGCCAATGTCGATATCACCGACCTGCTTTCGAGCATAACGTGCCCGGCGCTCGTTTTACATGCAAACAGGGACCGGATGCACAACGTGGACCAGGGGAGGAGACTGGCTTCGGGCATCCGGAATGCACGTCTCGTCGGTTTGGATACTGCCAACAACACAATGCCGGAATACGATCCGGCCTGGCCAAAAGCTCTCGCTGAAATCGAGGGCTTTCTCGACGCGCTTGTCTTATGATTTTCCCGGCCATCGTGCGAGGAATGAGCCACCGCACGCCACCTCAACATGGCGTGCAGTGGCGGTGGCCGGATCGTAGACGGCTTGGTCGTTGTGGACCGCGCTAGAGTTTGATCAGCCATCGTCTTCGCATGAGGCCTGAACGGATACAGAGCGGCTCGAAAGCCCTCTACGACAAGCATAGGACATGACGAAGACCATGAAGGATAGCATCGGCATCGATATCTCGAAAGACCATCTGGACGTGCACCGCTGCGCCACCGGCGCTGCGGCCCGGTTCACCAACGACCCGGCCGGATTCAGGGCATTGAAGCGCTGGATCGGCGACAGGCAACCGCATCTGCTGATCTATGAAACCCGAATTCTGGATAAGCGGCTTCGTCATTGAACGCCCCTCATGCTGACCTTTGTTTTGCCGAGCGTGTAGGCTGCGAGACACGACAGGATGTGAACGAAGGCGTTGATTGGGGAGCGGTGCCTGGTGTGTTCGAGCCCCATTTGCGATTTCATCCTGTCGAACAGCGTCTCGATGATGAAGCGCTTGCGCAGCAACAGTTTGTCGAGCAGCGGCATGAGATAATTCTTCATGTTGCGGCGGATGCCTGTGATCAGATGGAGCCCCCGCCGCCACAGTTTGGCGAAGAGTTCCTTGGAGATATAGCCCTTGTCGGCCAGCACCTTGCCTTCCAGTTCACGGGTCATATCGTCGAGAACGGCACGGTCGTCAGTGTTGCCGGGAGTGATCTTGATAGCCATGATTTCACCCTTGTGGTTGATGACCACGTGCAGCTTGAAGCCATAGAACCAGCCTGTTGTGGTTTTTCCGCGTTTCGCCAGGTCGGCAAAGACGCGGTTGCGGGAAATGCGTAGATTGTGGCACACGGCAATCTTGGTGCTGTCCGCGACATAGATGCCGGTCTGGTCGCCGGTAAGGCTATGCATGAGTACGCAAAACGGGATGAAAAGCCGTGGCATGAGCGATACGAAACGCCCGTATGACGGGATTTCGCCGAAATAGTCGCGGTACTTCTGCTCAACGCCGTAATGCCAGAAATGCTTGAAATCCTTGAACGGCGAGAGGTGGAAAAGCACCATGATGAACAGCATCTCGCTGAGGCACAGCTTGCCCGATCGGCGGCGTTTGCGGCCTGTCGGGAGAAGGTGATGTCGTTCCCAGTCTTCAAAGGTCTTCGCGAAATCATCGAGACAGCAGAAGATTGCGGTGGTAGACAACGACATGAGGGGGCTCGCTCGTGTTGTTTCAGATGCGATCTTGAATCATGTCGTTCGTGGTTCGAAAAGATCCCTCTCACCAATTTCCTTATCCAGAATCGGGGTTATGAAGCAACCGGCCCCTATCACGGCCGTTTCGAACAGGCCCTGGCCGGCAAGCTGCCACTGGTCAAGGTCAACCCGCTACAGGCGCGCCGCTTTGCCCAGGCGAGCGGCACCCGGGCCAAGACCGACCAGGTGGATGCGCGCGTTCTGGCGCAGATGGGCGCGGCGCTCGATCTGGTACCTGACAGGCCCGCCATTGAAGGTCAGAGTGAACTCAAGGAGTTGCAGATTGCCCGCACGGCGCTCGTCAAGGACCGCACCCGCCTGAAGAACCGCCTGAAGACGCAGACCCTGGCCATGACCCGGCGTCACACCAAGGCGCGGCTCGCCCAGGTCGAACGCCAGCTCATCGCGCTTCAAGGCGAAATCGCAATCCGGCTGAAAGCGTCTGCGAAACGCGCAAGAGCCTATGCCATCCTGCGCTCGATCCGCGGCATAGGCGACGTAGTTGCCGCGGCGATCCTCATCGAGTGCCCCGAGATCGGCACGCTCGGCAAGAAGCAGGCCGCCGCACTAGCCGGCCTGGCACCCATGACACGCCAATCGGGGAAGTGGAAAGGCAAGGCCTTTATACAAGGTGGCCGCAAATACCTGCGCGATGCTCTCTACATGCCGGCGCTGGTCGCCATCCGCTTCAATCCCGATCTGAAGGACAAATACCAAGCCATGATCAAGGCCGCAAAACCACCAAAGGTCGCCCTGACGGCCATCATGCGGAAGCTGATCGAGCTCGCAAACGCCCTGATCAAGGCCGACAGAATGTGGGAACCTAAAACCGCTTGTGCAAAACGGATACTCTAGTCTAATGCCGGCTGCATCGCAAACTGATCTGCTGACCTAACAGCAATTCTAATTTTGGGCTTTGGCTTCTTTTGTGATTTTCCTCCCGGATTTTTTTGAAGACCCAATTGTTGTTCTGTCATGGAGGCCCCGTTGCGCGCGAAACACGTTCGTTGATGAGGGCGCGCGTGAGCGCCGTCCATGTCGGGAATAATATGTAGCACACGATGGTGCGGATATGAGTGAAGAAGCGGTAGCGCGGCCCCATGCTCTGGCGGGCCTCCTGCCAAAGTGCTTCCAGTGTGTCGCAGACGGTATGCATGGCGAAGGCCAGCATGTTGAGTGTGGCAAGCGTTGCAGCCAGATGATTGGTGCCGTGACCGAAATTGTGTTCGAGGTTATAGCCTCTCGTCTTGAGGACATTGAACGTTTCGTTCTCGATTTTCCACCGGGCACGGCCGCATGCGGCGAGGTCCGCGACATTGCTTTCAGTGATTGTGATGCTGGTCACGAAGCTATTGCGATAGGTGGTCTTGCCCTGCGCATTGATGATCTCGATTTCAAACCAATTGACGCGGACCGCATCCTCGCCGTCGCGCAACGGCAGGTCGTTCAGCCAGCGGTAGCGGACGGTATTTTTCTTTCGGCCCTTACGCTGCTTGTGCTCGACAAAATTGATCTCTGCACCATCCAGCCATTCGTAGAGGGTCTTGTGTGACGAGGGTTTGGCGGTGAAGATGAAGTCATTGCCAAGCGATTGTATTGTCTCGACAATCGGCTGACAGGCATACAGGTCATCGCCTAGGTAGACCGGCTTCAACCGAGCATGGACAGGCCCCCAAGACGCAAGCCATCGTTTGACCGCGGCCCTCTCACAGTCCTGCTTTTCGTGGCCGTCCTGGGGCGTCACGAATTCTGGCTGGAGCGGAATGCTGCGACTGTCTCCCGGTGCCACAACGGCCGCAGACACCATGGTATGAAAGTATTCCTTCTTGCCATCACGGCGCTCGCGATGGGAGCAGTTGCAGCAGGACAGCTTTTTGCTGGTGAAATATTCGGTGCCGTCCAGGGCAACAGGTAGGCGGCCATCAAGACGCCTGAAGTGATCAAGTCCGTTGTGTTCATCGAGATGGGAGATGATGCGATTGAACTGGCCAAACAGATGTTCGGGGGCAACCTCATCGAGCATCGAGCGAATATGATTGTCGCTGGCGATCTTCTCTATCCCGAACAGCGTGCGGCAATTCGAATGGCTGCGGCGGTTCTCAAAATCTCGCTGGTGCGCGAGAAAGGATGGACTTTGCATGAAGAAGATCGAGAACGCGGCAAGGCCAATATCGGCCATTTTGTATTGACCATTGGAACCGACCCGCCGGTCAGGCAGTTTCGAACAGCAGTCGCGCAACGATCCGATGAGTTGTTCAAGGTGCTTCACATGGCGATAGAGTCAGAAGTTTGCCGACTTGGGAATCCCAAAAATCACTCAAATCGCCAAAATTAGAATTGCTGCTGACCTAAGAGTTTGCCTGCACTTCCGCGATATCATTCCACACGTCCTGGTGCATGATCTTGCCGCCTTCGAGCTCGAACCGGTCGATAAACCGGATACCCTCGAACGAGGACCCATCGGGCCACTCCCCGGACAGGGTCCCCCGACAATAGACCAGGGTCTCCGAGCCACGGCTCTGCATCGCGTCGATGCCCTCATAGGATTTCTTGACAAATCGGTAGCGAGGTTTGGCCCAGGCAATCAGCTCCTCAAGACTGTGCATGGCTGGTGTTCCCGGAAACCGCATCGAAAAGCCGCTGCCAAGCATCGACTGCGCTCGCTCGATGTCACGGGCCTCCATAGCGGCAAGGAAGCCGCGAACAATTTCTCCGGCATTCGGCAGGGCTGCGGCACCTTCCCGGTGCTTTCCGCCCCGGGAATAGTCCGCCGATTTCAATTCGTGAATCAGAACGGTAATGGCGTCCGGTGAGGCAGGCACCACAAGCCGCACGGCATCGGTCAGCGCCTCATGAAGGCGCAGCTTTTCGTCTGCTCCATACCCCTGCAATAGATGCAATTCCACAATCGGCATGTCTGACCCCGCACTCTGTTGGTGGTTTTTGACATTCCAGCGCAATACAGCCGATCGCACAACAGGATTCCCTGGACCGCTCCTGTGAGAGAGTCCAACTCTGAAGCAGGGTCTTCACTTGCCAAAATCGGAAACGTTTACATTTTTTCCGTAATCGTTTACGGTGACGTCATTCGCCTAACTCATTTGGGAGGAAATTATGAGGCACAATGTGCTTTTGGGCGTGACGCTGGCACTGTCCTTGGGAACCGCCAGCGCTGCGATCGCACAAACCGATGTGGTAGTCTGGGTGGGTGGCGAGCCCGGTCAGACGACGATCTATGAAGAGCTGGCCAACGCTTACAACGCCGAGCATCCGGACGTTAACATCTCGGTCGTCACCAACACGTCCGACATCTTCAATCCAGCCCTGATCCCGGCCCTCTCGGCTGGCGAGGGGCCCGATATCTTCACCTTCGGAACCGGCCCCGGCCAGCCGGCTGCGCTGATTGCCGGCGGCCTCGTCGCCGACCTGACCGATGCCTACTATGACAATGGCTGGAGTGACATGATTTCCGAGGGAATCATTGTTCAAACCTCCAGCGACGGAAAACTGTGGTCCTTCGGCAATGAAGTCGAAACCACGGGCATGTTCTACAACAAGGCGATCTTCGACGAGCACGGGATCAGCGTTCCGACCACCTGGGCGGAAATGGAAGCGGCCGTGAAGACGCTGATGGACGCGGGCTACGACACGCCCATCGGCCTGGGTGCCGCCGACAAATGGCCGATTTCCCACTGGCAGTCGATGATGTTCGGGCGTTATGCCGGACCGGACGGCATCGAAAAGGTCCTGTTCGGTGACGGTGCCTGGACCGACGAAGCCTTCGTCAAGGCATCCGCCCGGCTGCAGGAAATGGGCAATGCCGGCTGGTTCGGCGCATCGCCCGTGGCCATCGGATATGGCGAACTCATGGATCGCTTCTGGGCGGGTGAGGTCCCGATGACCTTCACCGGACCCTGGGTGATCGGCGGCGGCATCGACGCGGCCGGAGACCGTATCGGTGACTTCAGCGTATTTCCCGTACCGCCGTTCGAAGACGGGCAGAAGATCCATCCGACCAATTCCATCGGCAGCGGCTGGTACATCCGGGCCAACTCGCCGCACCAGGACATCGGCATTGATTTCATCAATTTCATGTTCATGAACAAGGACGGCCGCGTGGCATTGCTCAATGCCGGAACCATCCCCGTCGGCCCGCTTGAGGAAGCGCTTGCCGGCGCAGATATGCCGCAACTGTCCGTCGACATCTGGAAAGCCTCCGATGATCATGCCACCAACGGCACCGTACCTGCGTTCCTGGACACGATCACGCCGGGCAGCCTGACGACCGTTTCCTATGACGGCTTGCAGGCCCTGCTCCTCAACGTGATGACGCCGGAAGAGTTTACCGGCGCCATGCAGGAAGCCTGGGCAAAGGCCAAGGATGCCGGCGAGATCATGCTCCCGGGCGGCATCGCAGCCCGGTAGCCACCCGCACATTGTCAAAGACCCGAGGCCGCCAAGGCTTCGGGTCAGATCTTCTAGCGAGAGGAACCGGTTGTGGCACTCGACCCCGATTCACGGCTGGCACAGCGACTGAACCCGGTCATCTTCCTGACGCCGGCCTTGCTGATCTACTGTGTCTTTGCCATCTACCCGACAATTTCGGTGGTTGAATATTCCTTCACCGACTGGGATGGCATCGCACCCGAACGCAACTTCGTCGGCTTCGAAAACTATCAGCGGCTGTTTTCCGACAAGATCTTCTGGGAAGCCTTCCGCAACACCTTTGTCTGGTCAGCAGTTATCATCGTCCTCAATGTCGGATTGGGGCTTGTCATCGCCGCCATGCTGGCGCGCCTGTGGAAAGCTCGCCTGATCATCCAGACGGCAATCGTGCTGCCCGTTGTGATTTCCCCGATGGCGGTCGCCACCATCTGGCGGTGGATGTACCAGCCCACCGGTGTGATCAACCAGATCCTTGAGCAGATCGGGCTGGGGGCGCTCAGGACACCCTGGCTTGGAAGCCCGGACGCGGTGCTTTACGCGCTCGCGGTCGCGCATTCCTGGTCGACGATCGGTCTCAGCGTCATCATCTTTCTGGCCGGTCTGCAGGCCGTGGACGAGGACCTGTATGAAGCTGCCAAGGTGGACGGCGCCAATCCCTTCCAGTCTTTCCGCTACGTCACCCTGCCCGCCCTTCGACCGGTCACGGCGGTTGTGTTCATTCTGACTCTGACCCAGTCCTTCAAGGTGTTCGACATCGTCTGGGCGACCACCCAGGGCGGTCCGATCCGGTTTAGTGAAATCCTGTCGACCTACATGTACAAACGCGGCGCACTGGAAAACCAATACGGTTATGGCGCCGCAATCGGGGTGGCGTTGCTCGTGATCGTCAGTCTGGCCACACTGATCTACATGCAGATCCAGAACAGGGAGGACCGCTGAGATGATCGGTCGCTACCTGCTTCTGCTGGTTCTCGGCGTCATTGCCATCATCATGGCGGCGCCCTTGATCCTGACCGTGTTCACGTCATTGAAGCCGACGACGGAACTCGCCAATCCCGCCTGGTATCCGCCGATCCAGGTGACCTATGAGCACTATGTCCGCGTGTGGTTCGAAGGCGGATTCAGCCGCTACTTCTTCAACACGCTGCTCATCTCGGTCATCGACGCTGTCGTCATGATCTTCATCGCCTCCTTTGCGGCCTACGCCATGGTGTTCATCGATTTCCGCGGCAAGCTGGCGGTTCAGATCCTGTTTCTGATCGGTCTGATGATCCCGGTGACGGCGATCATCTTGCCCCTGTTCCAGACGATCCGGACCTTCGGTCTGGTCAACACCCATCTCGGCGTCATTCTCGCTGACCTGGCCTTGGCCGTTTCGGTCTTCGTCTTCATGTTCTCGTCCTATTTCGTCGGCATCCCGAAGGCATTGCACGAGGCCGCGCGGATCGACGGCGCAACCGAGTTCCAGATTTACCGACGGGTCGTGATGCCGATCGCCACCCCGGTGATCGTCACCACCGCGCTTCTTGAGTTCCTTTGGAGCTGGAACGATCTGCTGTTGAGGCTGCTGCTCCTCACCCGCGACGAGATGCGGACCCTCTCTGTCGGATTGCTGAATTTCCAGGGCACGATGACCAGAGACGTGACCGGATTGTCGAGCGGAACGGTCATCATGGCCATTCCGGTGGTCCTCCTGTTCCTGTTTTTCCAGCGCCACTTCGTGCGCGGGATGACGCAGGGCGCGGTGAAGTAGGAGGCTCCGATGGTCACCAAGCCACGTCTGGTTCTCGACCAGCACTTCCGCCAGGTTGAGGAACTTTTCAGCCCCAAGGCCTATGCCGAACTACAGTCGCTGGTCGATGTGCACGGCGGCACCAACTGGCCGATGGACCGACACGAGTTCATCAAATCCCTTCCCGACGCGCAGTTCGTGGTTGCCGCCCACCCGACACTCGACCGCAACGAGCTCGAACAGGCTCCCCGTTTGCGCGCCGTCATCGAAGTGTCCGGCACGTTCCAGAAGGGCCTGGACTTTGATGCCTGTTTCTCATCCGGTATCGAAGTCCTGTCCTGCTCGCCCGGTTTTCGATACGCGGTTGCGGAAATGACGCTCGGATTGATCCTCGCCGGCGCCCGCGGCATCGTCGATGAACACGAACGGTTTCGGCAAGGCTCCGAGCGCTGGTTCGGCGACAATATAGGAACTGATTTCACGCTCTACGGGCAGTCGATCGGTTTCGTCGGTTTTGGCGAAATTGCCCGCGAATGCAGCAGACTGCTGCTGCCGTTTCAGCCGAAAATCCAGGCCTTCGACCCCTGGCTGAAGGCTTCCGGAAAGCAGCCCGAGGGCGTTCGCCTCTGCGAGCTTGAGGATCTGGTGTCTTCGAGCCGCTGTCTTGTCATCGCCGCATCGCCCACGGAAGAAAACTACCGGCTGGTATCCCGAAAACTCATCGGGAAGATGCAGCGGGGAACACTGGTCGTCCTGGTGAGCCGCGCGCACCTGGTCGATTTCGAAGCCCTGATCGAGGCGGCCCAGGAAGGGCGCATACGGTTGGCCAGCGACGTCTTCCCGCAGGAGCCGGTGCCCCGGAGAGACCCGCTGCGTCAGGCGGACAATGTCATCTGGTCGCCACACCGGGCCGCCGCCGTCGACGCCGGACGCCAACCGATCGGCGACATGATTGTTCATGACATCAAGGCAATTCTCGACGGCAATCCGTCACGCCGTTTGCAGGCAGCCTCGCCGGACACGGTTCACAGCATTGTCCGTGCGCCGCTGGCAGCAGGATAAAGGAGGACACCATGGCCGAATTGGAACTGATCAATATTTCGAAGACTTACGGTGATGTCGAAGTCCTTCACAACATAAACCTGTCGATCAAGGAGGGCGAGTTCGTCGTCTTTGTCGGCCCATCAGGCTGCGGAAAGTCGACGCTGCTGCGCATGATTGCCGGCCTGGAGGAGATCACCGGCGGCGAATTGCTGATCGGTGGCCAGATGTCGAATGACCTGTCGCCAAAGAAGCGCAACATCGCGATGGTCTTTCAGTCCTATGCGCTCTACCCACAGATGACGGTTGCGCAGAATATGGGGTTTTCCCTGACGCTGGAGCGCAAATCGAAGGACGAGATCCAGCGCAAGGTGCAGGCAGCGGCAGAATCGCTCAAGCTTGAACCTTATCTGGATCGAAAGCCCGGCCAGCTTTCCGGCGGTCAGAGGCAGCGTGTCGCCATCGGCCGTGCGATCGTTCGAAATCCACAGGTCTTTTTGCTCGACGAACCGCTCTCAAACCTCGATGCTGCCCTTCGCTCCGAGACACGGGTCGAAATCAGCGAACTGCATCAGCGCATGCAAACGACGATGATTTACGTGACCCATGACCAGGTTGAAGCCATGACCATGGCGGATCGCATTGTCGTGCTGAACAAGGGCTACATCGAGCAGGAAGGCAGTCCGATGGACCTCTACAACAAACCGGCGAGCGAATTCGTTGCCGGCTTCATCGGGTCTCCGAAGATGAATTTCGTCAAAGGCCGCTATGCGGACGCCGTCGGCGCGACAACACTGGGCATTCGCCCGGAGCATTTTTCGATGAACGGCGCGGACGACGCCTGGGAAGGAACCGTCACTCTGGTGGAACGTCTCGGTCATGATACGATCCTTTATGTGCGGGTTCCCGATGCAGGCGTGCTGACGGTCAGTCTGGACGGTCAGCACGACCACCAGATCGGCGACACCGTCCGCATTCGCCCGGACAATGAGTACATTCACAGGTTCAATGCGGAGGGACACCCGATATCCGCATGATGGGATAGCACGGACATGAAGAACAAACGGCCCACGGTCAAAGACGTAGCCCGCGAAGCCGGCGTATCGATCGCCACGGTCTCCAGGGCTTTGTCGGACGCCTCCGACGTCAAGGCCTCGACCCGAAAACGCATCTTCGACATCGTCAAGCGAACCGGGTACCGGGCCAATCAGGCTGCCTCGGATCTGCGACGCGGTCGCAGCCGGACACTGCTTGTCCTCGTTTCCGAGATCACCAATGCGTTTTTCTCGGAGTTCTTCAAAGGCATCGAAGAGGAGGCGCGGTCCCGGGGCTATGTCCTGCTGATCGGAGACACGTCCGATGACGCCGAAAACGAGCGTGTCTATTCCGACATGCTGCTGATGAACCAGGCCGGTGGTTTGATCCTGAACACCTACGGCTTTCCCCAGGATCTTTGGCCTGCCGACCGCCAGGACTATGATGGCCCTCCGATCGTCTCCTGCGCCGGTCACAAGGATATCGACATTCCGGTCGTGCGCATCGACGACGCGTTGGGCGGCCGTCTGGTCGGCGAGCACCTGATCAGCCTCGGGCACCGCAACATCATCCAGGTCTGCGGGCCGCTTCAGGTCAACGGCTTCGAAAGGCGGTATTTCGGATTTTGCCAGGCCCTCAAGGCAGCAGGATTGCCAATCCGCGACTCCGAAAACTACCAGGGCCAGCTCTCGACCGAGTTCGGCCTTGAGACCGCGCGCCTGATCGCCGAGCGCGACGACAGACCCACCGCGGTCTTCGTCCACAATGACGAGACTGCCATCGGTCTCCTGCACGGCCTTGCCAATCTTGGAATCCGGGTGCCGGAAGACATGTCCGTCGTCGGCTATGACGACATGCCCTATGCCGCCGTGTTCAATCCGGGCCTGACCACCGTGCATCTGCCGAAGCGGCAATGGGGGCGCCTGGCCTGCGACAAGCTGATCGCCCTGCTCGAAGAGAATCCCGGCGCGCGGGAACCGACCATCATTGCCCCCAGCCTGATTGCCCGAGGCAGCACGGCGCCGCCCGACCAAAAACCGTCAAACCCGTCAGTCACATCCAGAATACAGGGAAAATCGCAGGTGATCCGCACACTGGTCTGGGGCGAAAACGTCCACGAACAAAGCAATCAAACCGTCGCCGGCATTTATCCGGACGGCATGCATTCCTGCATCGCCGAAAGCCTTGCGGGGCAGGACGGTATCGAAACGTCGACGGCCACGCTGCAGGAGCCGGACCACGGCCTGACGCAAGAGAAGATTGACGCCACCGATGTGCTGATCTGGTGGGGCCACGCCGCCCATGGCGACGTTGCCGACGAGGTCGTCGATCGGGTAGCCGACGCCGTCTGGGGCGGCATGGGTCTGATCGCGCTTCACTCGGCGCATTTTTCCAAGATTTTCAAGAAGCTCATGGGAACGCCCTGCAATCTCACCTGGCGGGAGGCCGGTGAACGGGAGCGGATCTGGGTCACGTCCCGTCAGCACCCGATCGCCCGAGGCCTCCCAAGCCATTTCGAGCTGGAACATGAGGAAATGTACGGTGAGCCCTTCGCCGTTCCCGAACCGCTGGAGACCGTGTTCGTCAGCTGGTTTCAGGGTGGCGAGGTTTTCCGGTCGGGCCTGACCTATCGTCGCGGCGCCGGCAACATCTTCTATTTCCGGCCGGGACATGAGACCTATCCGACCTTCAAGGATCCGAACGTGCAGCGCGTCCTGGCAAATGCCGTGCGTTGGGCCCACAATCCCGCCGAGCGTTTGAAGGACGTGCACGCGGCGCCGAACACGGATCTGCAATCCGCACTGGAACCCCTGGAGCAACGGGGCCCCAAACTGCACGCGGACGGCGAGGAAGGCTTCAGGTAAACCGGATTCGATTGGTCATCAGCCGCAAATAGCGTATCTGGGCCCCAACCGGCCCCGACACGCAGGTATGGACCAATGCCGTTCAACGATACACAGCTCGATGTCCCCGAGGGCATGCAGACCAATGAGTTCCGGCTTCGCCCGATCCGGGCGACCGACGCCGAACTCGACTACGATGCCGTCATGGAAAGCCGGGAGTTCCTGCGCGCCTGGGAACAGTCGAGCTGGCCCGAGGACGATTTCGCGCTGGAAGCCAATCGCGAGGATCTGCGAAAACTGGAACAGCGCCACGCGGATCATGAATCCTTCGCCTTCACGGTCATGAACCCGCACGAAAGCCGGTGCCTGGGTTGCGTCTACCTGTTCCCGCTCGACGCATCGATGCTCTCAAGGGCCGAGATCTCCGCCACCGACGGCAGCCGTTGGCAGGACTATTCCGCCGCCGTCTATTTCTGGATCAGAAAATCCGAGCTCGCTGACCGGCTCGACCGTCGGCTGCTCGCCGCGCTTGTTCCATGGCTGGACCACGACTGGGGTTTCGACAGGCCGTTGTTCATCACCAACGAGCAATTCGAGCAGCAGGTTGCCATGATCGAAAGCGCCGGCCTACCGCTCAAGTTTCGCATCAACGATCCGAAGGCGGCGGGCATGTTTCTCGGCTATGGCGTGAGCGAGATGAGTACCTAGCGAACCCAGCGCCGAATGCGCCAGACCTGCAAACAGGCCAACTCAATTCTCTTCGAGCAATGCAACTGCAGCCGCAAGACTGAGGAAGACGTCGGCTTCCCACTTACTCATGTCGGAATTCAGCTCATGGTGAAGGGAGACCAGAACCGGATGTCCAAACTTTATCCCTTTGCGCATTTGATCCGGCCCGGACTGGATTTTGTCCAACAACCGTTCAGCGTATTCCTCCGCCGAAAACAGGCTCCGGGCGCTCTTGGCCATTTTGGTCTTTTTCCAAAAGTTTCCAGCACTTGAGCATGTATGGATGCCCCCGTGTGTGCAAGAGTTTTTTGAACGGCGTCTGGCGTGTGATCGGGTGCGGTCATGTATAAGGCCTCTCATTTGCGGCGATGATACCTGCCGCGGGGCCGGTATGGTGATGCGCGGATCGGGTCCAGATCAGTTACAAGGGCTTAATGCTCGTGCTCAGTTAATGGTTTTCCCGTTCCGGATCGTTTCCGATCAATCTCCCATATGCTGTTCCTTCAACCTTCACACACCCGACAGACCGGTTTGAAACGCAACGCGATCAGCGCTGGACGTTTGCCACCGGCTGGCGGTAATTCTGGCCGCTTATCTTCATGGCCCATATCGCCCGCGCCATCCGATTGGCCAGGGCGATCGCCACCAGCATCATCGGCTTGCGCGCCAACATTCGGGCAAGCCAAGTGCCGTCCTTAACCCCGAAGCGTATTGCCGCGTTCACGACCGACATCGCGCCGGTAATCAGCAGACTCCGGATGTCCTTTTGCCCTTTCTTGGAAACCTTGCCGAGACTTTCCTTGCCACCCGTCGAGTGCTGCTTGGGTACGAGGCCGATCCAGGCAGCGAAGTCCCGCCCTCGTCGAAAACTGGCCATATCAGGGGCAAAAGCATCAATGGCTGACGCCGTCATGAGCCCGACGCCTGGTATGGTCCGCAGTTGGCGCACTGTGTCCGAGGCTTTGGCTTCACGGTTAAGCTGTAATGTCAGAGATGAAATGCGTCTGGCCAGCAACTCGATCTGTTCGAGATAAACCCGACCCATACTGCGGACAAGATCGTCCAGATGCACGTTTTCATCTTCAATGATGGCGGCCAGTTTCTTGATGCCAGCCTTGCTCTTCGGTGCAATCACACCGTGTTCGGCGAGATGGCCCCGCAGTGCATTGATCGTCTGGGTGCGCTGGCGGACAAACAGCTGCCGGGTCCGGAACACCATCGCCCGGGCCTGCTGTTCGGAACTCTTGATCTCGACGAAACGCATGGTCGGCCGAGATGCGGCCTCCGCGATCGCTTCAGCATCAGTTGCATCATTTTTCTGGCGCTTGACGTAAGGCTTGACGTACTGCGGCGGAATCAGTTTGACGACATGACCCAAGTCCGAGATCTCACGGCCCCAGCTGTGGGCGGTAGCGCAGGCCTCCATTGCGACGATACAGTGCGGCTGCTCGGCCAGAAAGGTCATGAGCCGGTTCCGGCCCAGTTTTTTGCGAAAGGCGACTGAGCCGTCGGCGTGAGATCCGTGGAGTTGAAAACTATTCTTGGCAAGATCGATACCGATGATGTTAACTTCGTTCATGTGGGTGCTCCCGTTATTTCTGCGACGTTAGAGCAACGTCGCCCTGGCACATTATGATGCCTTTCTGAGGGGGCATCCACACCATCAGTTGCCGAGCTTTTCGAGCAAGACCCATTCCGCCAAATCAAGTCTTTCGACAGTTGAGCCCAGGTTCTTCAGCATAACCGGCAGCGTCTTCCCGACAAAAAAATACTCGTGATAAGTATCAATCAATTCACCGTAGCGTCGAAGGAGACGGCTGCTGCCCGGGTCTAGAATGGCAAGACAACGGGCAGCGTGAGCGAATGCTCCGATGCCCTTGTCTGGATTCCAGTATGCGGTTGTATGGGGTTTGACATGGTCGCAATAGGCATCGATCAGGAACCGCAAAGGCTCAACAGCTGACGGGCAGGTGTTTGCAACAAGACTGAAGAATTTCTGCTCATTCAGTCGCTTTCCTTCGCAAAGGAACACGGCTTCTAACCGATTCTCAAAAACACGCTCTGGGAGGTCCGGCCCAATTTCATTGGCGAGGTCCGAAATCGCCTCAACGCAGTTGTCCTCTGATAGCGAGGCCAATGTCAGCTTGAATGTCCGCTTCTTGCGGGCCATGGCTGCGGCCTTTTTGACCAACTTTGCGTCCATTTTCGCCTGCTCATCCGGCTCGCGCGGCCGCCATTGATCTTCCGCTTCGGAAATCACTCTGATTGCGTGCGGCTCCGCATCCGCATGGCCGGAAACGGTTACGAAACCATCTGGGAACTCCATGTCGGCGTGACGATTTGTCGTCGGGGTCACCCAACGCGGGCCCACGGCCAGCGGCGACCGGGTCGCGAATCGATAACCGTATCGTTTACACATGATTCTTGATGAGACAGTGCCGTCCATACCCACACAGGTTACGAAGCCGCTCCGCATCAGCCAAACCGCTTCGCCATCCTTCTGCCAGCCCATGACGTTGGTCCGAAGATCGAGCTTGCTGTTGTTCCTCGACACATGTCGACGGTAGAACTCCTCACCCGGCCACTCGTTTCTAAACGGTTCTTGGATGAGATCGAGCATATTGGTCTTCTCATCCCGGGCAAGCATCTGTGATATCCTGCGATAGACTTCTCTTCGCTTGGGTCCCTCGCCGACCATACGACCTGTATCCCGATCGAAAGTGCGCCCGGAATCCATATGGCCCTCGTCTGGCAATTCATCAGCTGTCAGCCACAACGGAACTACGGTGCGCACGAGCCGCAAAGGAAAGGCCTCCCATATCTCCAACCCAAGGCCGAAGAACTCTTCCGATGCGCTGGGGCGGCGTCCGAAAACGCCCAACCTCGGTCTGTTGGTTGTTTTTATGGGAAGTTGCGTGTTGTCGAAGCGAAGCCAGTACCGACCACCCGGGCAGGGAGAGAAAAGCCAGCCACTTGCATACGACCCGGCGCAAACAGAGGTTTCATATTCGCCCGTGCACGGTCTGATGCGAATCAGGCCTGGCCCCTTGACGGCTTCGGTCCGGATCGAGCTCGAAACCAGAATGCGGCCTTTCTGATCGAAGACCGGCGGGCACGTCACCAAACCACCTCCGCCGGGTAACTCCTTTATCGTTCGGACTATGCGACTTTGCTCAATGCAAATGATCGTCAGATCGCGAGAGTAAATGCCGTTGGAGCGAAACAGATAGACATGAGAATCATCCTGTGATGCAAGAGCACGGTACTCAGTCCGATTGGCGAACCCCGGCTTTGGGTCTGGTATCGCCTCGGGTTTGAGGCGCGACAGGAAAGCCCTCGTTTCGGCATTATAGAAAAGGATGTCGCCTGACTTCGAGCAGAACCACGCAGTGCCGGTCGGCGAGATGCCATATGCCGATATGTAACCGCGACTTGTGTCCGGTTGCATGATCCACTCGTCGTTGGCCTTGGTGGAAACGCGGTAATAAGATGTGTCGGGAATTCTGCGGATCGTGTTCAACGGCGAGCTCCGGGATACTCTCCTGCGCAATACACCAATAACGAGAAAAACCTCTTAAAGCCGTCGGGCATTCTGTCCATTTTTTGGCGCATGCGGTAGATCAGAATCAAATGCTGTATCTCACGCTCGACCACATAACTGTCATTGCTCCGACCCTGGCCGAAGGCGTGTCGCACGTCCGGAACTGCCTTGACCTCGACGTCCCGTTCGGAACCCGACACGACTACATGGGAACCCACAATCACCGGCTTCAGCTCGGAGACCGGGTCTATCTCGAAATCGTCGCGCTCGACCCGGACGGCATTTCCCCAGGGCGCGCCCGCTGGTTCGGGCTGGACAACCAGGCCAGCATCCGCGCGGACTGGGACAATGGACGGCGTCTGCGTGGGTGGGTGGCGAGCACCGAATCCCTCGGTGCGGTTCTGTCAGGCCATCGCGACATTTTCGGAGATGAGATCCCGCTTCCGCCCGCGGATCCGGCCTTTGCCTTTTCCATTCCCGAGGATGGTTCGCTTCCGCTGGACGGCGCGGCGCCCTCCTTGATCGACCATCGCGGCGACCCGACGTCGATGGCGGACATTCCGGATCTGGATGCTCGTCTTCTCTCGCTGACGCTCGAACATCCGGACTCCGAAGCAATCGAAGCCCTCTACCGGGAGCTCGCGATCGACCGGCCGCCCATCGTCGTCAATGGGTCTGAACTCCGCTACCGGGCACGGATCGAGACGCCGTGCGGGCTCAAGGAACTGACCTGACCAGGCAGGTCTGTGCGCTCAGACGCGCACGACCTTCAGTTTTGTCTTGAGATCGGTGCGGCAGAACGCGTGCAGGAAACAGGTCTGCTCCGAGATATCCAGCATCTCCTGCGCGGTTTCGTCGGATTCACCGGTCTCCAGATAAACATGGGTCTCGATCGGATCGGCTTCGCCGGCTGTGCCAGTGCCGCCGGAAGCGCCACCGAGGCTGAAATGGGTGTCCTGCACAATGCGGTAATCCGGCAGATCCAGTTTCAGCATCGATACGAAACGCCCGAACTGGGTCATGAAGCAAAATCCGATGCCGGCGCTGATCAGGGTATTGGCATCGGGCGCGCGGCCGTCCTCCGAGCTGAGGAAGCGGAAGGACGTTCCATAGGGCGAATATTGCATCTGCTGGATGTCCTTGATGCCGTCTTCGCGCAGCACCGCCACGGCGCCGATGTTGAGGCGCCGGTCCTGTTCGTCGGAAAGGGATGACCCGCCCGCCGTTGTGCCCTTCACCACGTCTTTCTTGGGTGTCGGCCCGACCGGATCCATGACACCAGGATCGCCCGCTGGCTGGGCCTTGGCAAAATGATTGCCCGGATCGGGAAACAAAGGCGTGTCGAGTTCGGCCACCTTGGCCGTCGGCAGCTCGTTGCCGTTCTTGCCCAGTTTGAACAGGCTTTCCAGTTGCCCGCGCATCAGCCCGTTGAGCGGCGATGCGAATGTGGCGTTGATCAGGAACTCGTTCAGGGTCTTGTCGTCGAGGTCGCAATCGATTTCGACCTGCAGCTCGATGTTTTCCGCACCGCCGACCATGGTGCGCTTCGGCATCGAACCCTTCATCGTGTAGTAATTGTCCTGAATGAGCTTCAGCTTGCGGATCTCGATACCCTGCAGGTCGGCGAGGGCGAGAATTTCATTCATGAAACTCGCCACCATGCCGGTGCTCAAAAAGGCAAGTGGACAAGGTGCTGCGTCGTGGCCGTTCAGATACGGACCTTCATCCGAGACCAGCCGCCATGTTTCACCGGTTTTCGCCGATCGAACCAACGCTTCTTTCTGAAAACCCGACAGCGACCGCACCCAGGTGCGCAGTGCATCGCCCTTGCGGTTTTCGGGTGCGTCGATGGTCACATCATCCGCATTCGTCAGCTTGAAGAAAGGCGGCAATCCACTGGTGCCGATGATGTTGTCGCCAAGTTTGGCCATGTCTCTCAGTCACTCATTCTCTGGCTTCTATTCGCGGCTCGGGCATCCCCGGCCGACCACGAAACGGCTCTTGATTAAACGTTGACCTTGCCGCCGTCCACATTCAGCGTCTGCCCGGTCACGAAGTTGCTGTCCTGTGAAGCAAGATAGATCAGAGTGCCCAAAAGATCTTCAGGCAGCATCTCGCGTTTGATGGAACGGGTGGCAATGGTCGGCGCCCGGGCCATGTCGAAGCCGTCATTGGCTTTCACGCCCTCGCTTTCGGTCGGGAATTATATCGAAAAGTAACATTTGAACTTGATTACGCGTGCCTGATTTGCCATCATACAGTAACAATCGGGAGGGTAATTATGGCCCACAAAGCACCGGGGAAATCAGATCGCGAAGGTTTGTCGCTGCTACAGGTGGCCGCAATGTTCGGCGATGAGGAAAGAGCGCGTAAATGGCTTGAAGATCAGCGTTGGCCGGATGGCCCGTATTGTCCGCATTGCGGTTCTTTCAACGTAAAGGTCGGTTTATCTCACCACAGCATGACCCACCGTTGCAACGACTGCCCCACCAAGAAGATGTTCAGTGTCAAAGTTGGCACGGTCATGCAGGGATCGAAGCTGAAGTACCGAGTGTGGGCAATTGGCATCTACCTTTTCAGCACCAATCTCAAGGGCATTTCCAGCATGAAGCTTCACCGGGAACTGGGGATCGGCCAGAAAGCCGCCTGGTTCATGCTGCATCGTCTGCGTGAAGCCTGTCAGTCAGGCTCGCCCGTGTTTTCCGGCCCTGTTGAAGCCGACGAAACCTATATGGGCGGCAAGGAAGGCAACAAGCACGCGAACAAGAAGCTTCGGGCTGGGCGCGGACCGGTTGGGAAGACCGCCGTAGCTGGCGTCAAGGATCGCGCCAGCGGTCAAGTGTCGGCCAGTGTGGTCGAGAAGATAGACGCCAAGACATTGCAAAATTTTGTCGAAAGCCGGACCGCGTCCGATGCGCAGGTCTACACCGATGAAGCGCTGGCCTACAAGGGAATTGATCGTCCACATGAGGCTGTGAACCACTCGGTCGGCGAGTTCGTCCGTGAAATGGCCCACACAAACGGGTTGGAGAGCTTTTGGGCAACGCTCAAGCGCGGCCATGACGGCGTTTATCACAAAATGTCCCCGAAGCATCTGGATCGCTATGTGACGGAGTTTTCGGGCCGTCACAACGAACGTCCGAAAGACACCATTGACCAGATGACTGGCATAGTGGGCGGCATGGTCGGCAAGCGGTTGCGCTATGTTGATCTGATCGCGGACAACGGTTTGCCCAATGGGACGCGGTCATGAGTGCAATTACGACACGCGAAGAAATTATCGATGAAATTAGGCACCTTGCTCGTCGCATCGGACGATCACCGGGAAAAGATTTTTTTCAGAAAGAAACCCGCATTCCGGAGGGGCATTGGTACGGCCGCTACTGGTTGAGTTGGGGTGACGCGCTCAAGGAGGCTGGTCTGGAGGCCAACCAAGTGCCGCCGAAAATACCGGATAACGAGTTGCTTGAACACTACGCGAAGGCTGTTCGGCACTTCAGAAAAATCCCCTCAAAGGCTCAACTCAAAATGCATAGGGCGGGGGGAAATCCTGATTTGCCCGCAGATACGACGTTCAGAAAAAGGTTCGGCAACAAGCAAAGCCGCAATGCAGCGCTATGGAAGTTTGTGCAGGAGAACAGTCAATTCGCTGACCTGATCGATCTGGTTCCCGAACCCAAAGATGATGATAGCGCCGCAAACCGTTCAGAAGACGGATTTGTGTATCTCTTCAAGATGGGGCAACACTACAAGATCGGCAGGAGTATGGACGTAGATAAACGACTTCCGCAGGTCAGTGGAGGTCGACCCGAACCGGTTATCGAACTACATAGAATCCTAACCGACGACCCGCCAGGCATAGAGAAGTACTGGCTAAGACGATTTGCAGACAAGAAAATTAAGGGCGAATGGTTTGCCCTCTCTCCGCTAGACGTCAAGGCATTCAAGCGGCGGAGGCATTTCCAATAAGAACTGTCGCCCGCAAACACGTCGACAATTTACTCTTCGCCGAAACCGAGCGGGCAGTTCAAGTTGGTTGATGAAATCGATAGTGGGCCACAAATGACAGATGTGAAAACAAAAACCACACATGAAAAGCTTGCCAATTCACACTACCAACCGACGAAGGCCGAAATGGAACGGGAATACGATATGCCGGAAATGTCGGAACAGGACTTGCGCAAGGCGTTTTTCAATCCAGCCGCGCCCGGAAGGCCAAAGCCGGACAAAAAATGATCCGGAATGTTACTTTTCGATATAATTCCCTTTCGGTCAGTCCGGGTGCAATGGCATTGACCTGAATGTTCTTGTCGCCCAGTTCGCGTGCGTGGCAGCGGGTCAGCGCGATCACCGCGCCCTTCGAGGCGGTATAGTGGGACAGCCCGGGCGGCCCGTAGTAGAACGTTCCGGACGCGATGTTGACCACCTTGCCACCGCCTGCCTGGATCATGCTCGGAACGATCGCACGCATGACCTGGTGAACACTGCGGGCGTTCACCCGCATGATCGTGTCGAATTCATCGTCGTCGATTTCAAAAAACGGCTTCGGTTTGATCGTCGCGAAGATCGACGCGTTGTTGACCATGATGTCGAGCCCGCCCAGTTCCGACTTCGCGGTTTCGACCATGGCCGCAAGATCGTCGTTCGACGTCACATCGACTTTCATGCCCTGCGCCTTACCACCCGCGTCGGTGATTGCTTTCACGGCGCTGGCGGTGTCCTGCACGTCCGTCACGAGCACTTTTGCTCCCTCGTCGGCCATCGCCTTGGCCATGAGCGCTCCAATGCCTTGCGCGGCTCCGGAAATGACTGCGGTTTTTCCATTCAGGCGACCCATGGGATCCTCCATTCCTTCAGATGTCTATTTCGAGAATTCTAGCGACTTCGGGCCAGCTTTTGGCACCGTTTTCGCGCAAATCGTTGGTCAGGTCTTCAGGCACCCAATCGATCAGGCACTTTTGGAAGTTCGGCCGCGCCTCGATGCGGGCAAACCATTGTTCGACATTCGGCAAACGCCCGCCCTCCCACAGGCCGCGCATCGACATCATGGCGAGGCGATTGACGTAAGGAGTCATGGCGATATCGGCGATGGAGAACCGGTTGCCGACAAGCCAGTCGCAGCCATCGGCCAAAACATCCTCCATCTTGTGCAGATAGGTGTCGTAGAGCCTGACCTTTTCTTCCGCGCCTGGTGCCTCGAACCCGTAGCGGGTGAAGGCATCCTTCTGGCTCTTCCAGTTCGACGTGACGGAAATCGGCGGCGTCGAGGCGAGAAATTCCTTCACGCCTTCCGGCCCGAGATTCTTGAGAACCGTATGCCGGTGCGAGCATACGAAGGTGACGGCGCCGCAGGCCGGATGAAGGTCCTCGTCCACCGCCTTGGTCCAGTAGCGGGCCTGGGCGTGTTCCCACGGATCGGTCGGATGCACGCTGGTTTCGGGTTCGATCTGATCGAGATATTCGATGATGACCGTGCTGTCGGGGATCACCAGATCATCGTGAAGCAGCGTCGGAACCACGCCCTTGGGATTGAGCTTGAGATAGTCCGGGGCAAACTGCTCGCCCTTCAGGATGTCGATATAGACACCATCCCAGGCGAGCCCCTTCTCGTCCATGGCAAACCGCACCTTGGCGGCACAGACAGAAGACCCGTGATGATAGAGCGTGAAGGTCATAGCTGCACAGTGACCCATTTCAGCTCTGTCATCGCCTCCATGTCGGCATCGGTTCCTTCCCGGCCGACGCCGCTTTCGCCGTTGCCGCCGAACGGCACATGGGCCTCGTCATGGATCGTCGGACCGTTGATGTGGCACATGCCGGCACCGATGTTCCTGGCGAAATGAAAAGCCCGGTCGATGTTCTTGGTGAAGATCGCCGACGACAGGCCGTATTCGGTGTCGTTGGCCTTCTCCAGCCCCTCTTCATAGCTGTCGATCGGATAGATCGAGGTGACCGGTCCGAAGGTTTCCGTCCTGCAGACGGTCATCTCCTCGGTGACGCCGGTCAGCAGTGTCGGCTGACAGCGATTGCCTTCCCACTCGCCACCCGTGACCACAGTCGCGCCTTTGGCAACGGCATCGGCGATATGGTCACGCACGCGGCCACGCTGCCGGTCTGAAATGATCGGCGCAATGACCGTGCCGGGGTCGCGCAGGTCGCCCATGCCGACCTTCGACGCGATCATGGCGAAGCGCTTGACGAACTCGTCGTAGATCGGCCGCTCGACATAGAACCGGCTCGACCCGATGCAGGCCTGGCCGGCAAACATGAAGATCGACCGGGCTGCCAGCGGTACGACCTCGTCGAGATCGGCGTCTGCCAGAATGACCGTCGGGCTCTTGCCGCCCAGTTCCAGCGTGTTGGGCGTCTTGTTCCGGGCGCAGATTTCATTGATGTGCTGGCCGACGACGGATGAACCGGTAAAGGTCACGAAATCCACGTCCTTGTCACCCGTCAGGTCGTCGCCGATTTCGGCCCCATGGCCGGTGACAACATTGTAGGAGCCGGCCGGGAATCCGGCGGCATCGATGATTTCGGCAAAGATCAGGGAGAGATGCGGCGCCATTTCAGAGGGCAGGTGTACCACCGTGTTGCCAACCGCAAGGGCGTTTGCGACCAGGCGGGTGGTCTTGATCAGAGGCACGTTGAACGGGGTGATTACCGCCACGACACCCAGCGGCTCGCGGATCGACATCGAGAACTTGCCCGGAGCATCCGACGGAATGGTCTCGCCGCGCATGTAGCGACACATGCCGGCTGCCGCGCGGACCATGGTCAGGCCCTTTTCGAACTCGAACATCGCTTTCTGGACAGGCGAGCCGATTTCATCGATCAGGCAATCGATCAGCTCGGACTTTCGTTCCTCCATGATCTCGGCGACCCGCATCAGCCACCGCTCGCGATCCTTGGGCAGAGTGTCCCGGTATTCGCGAAACGTTGCCTTGGCCGCAGCAACGGCCTTGCGCATGTCGTCGCCCGACCCTCTGGGCGCGACCGCGTACAGGTTGTCGTCGAGAGGGTTCAGCACGTCGAATGTCTCGCCGCTTTCGGCTTCGACCCACGCCCCGCCGATGAAGTGTTGAAGCGCTTTGATATCGGTCTTCGTATCCATGGGACGACTCCTGTTGCAGCTATCCGCCGACAATCGATTGCGGCAGGAAAAGCGCGATTTGCGGGAAAAGGATGAGAAGGGCGATCATCCCGGCCATGGCGAACCAGAAGGGCCAGATGCCGCGGAAGATGCGACCCATCGGCACCTCGGGTGCGATGGACTTGACGATAAAGACATTGATGCCGACCGGCGGGCTGATCATGCCCATCTCCAGTACGATCACCACGATGATGCCGAACCAGATCAGGTTCCAGTCAAGGCCAATGGCGATGGGGATGACGACCGGGATGGTCAGAACCAGCATCGCCATGGATTCAAGGAACATGCCCAGAAAAATGTAGGCCAGTATGATCACCAACAGCACGCCGGTCTCGCCGATCGGAAGGGATGTCAGGATCGTCACCAGTTGCGCCGGCACTTCCGTCAGCGACATGAACGGGATGAAGACGAACGCTCCGATGATGATCAGGAACACCGTTGCGGTGGCATTCATCGTTTGCAGGATCACCGATCGGATCGCCTGCAGCGACAGCGACCGGCGCCAGGCGGCAACAACGAAGGTAAAGAACGCACCGACGGAGGAGGCCTCGACGGGGGTGAAAAAGCCCGTATACATCCCGCCGATCGTGACCAGCACGACGCCGAGGATCGGCGACGCGCGCGTCAGCGCTTCCATGCGTTCGGTGCGGCCGGATCGGTCGCCGCGCGGCCCGGCTTCCGGATTGCGGGCAACGACGAGGTAGATCGCTCCGATGAACAACAGCGTCAGGATGATGCCTGGGAAAACGCCGGCCATGAAAAGCCGTCCGATCGACTGCTCGGTCAGCACCGCATAGATGATCATGCCGCCGGAGGGCGGGATCAGAAAGCCCAATGTACCGCCGGCGGCCACGGATCCCGTGGCCAGGCTGTCGGCATATTTGTACTTTTTCATTTCCGGCAGCGCCACGCGGCCCATGGTAACGGCGGACGCGAGTGACGATCCTGAAAGGGCAGCGAAACCGGCACAGGCCGCAATGGTGGCCGAGGCCAGCCCGCCCCGCAGATGCCCCATCCAGCGGTAGGCGGCATTGAAGAGATCGTTCGACATGCCCGAAACGCCGGCAAGGTTGCCCATCAGCACGAACATCGGGATCACCAGCAGATTGAAATTCGATGCGGCTTCGAACGTCTCGCCGGCCAGGTTCGAATAGGCGACCTTCCAACCGCGGGCCCAGGCCTGATCCGACGCCATTCCGACGCTGATGAACTTGTTGGCGTTGGCGATGACGGTTCCGATGAAGCCGACGCCGAGCATCGACAGGGCAACCGGCATTCGCAGGGCGAGCAGAACGAACAGCGTCAACAGCCCCAAAAGACCGAGCAGGGTCATGCTGATCATAGCCGCTCACCGCCAATCTTGAGCGGCACGACTTTGTCCGTGCGCAGCAATTGCCAGATATCAAGCACCAGCACCACGGCATAGATCGCGACGGACGCGGCGAGCAGATAGTAGAAGGGCTCATAGGAAATCAGCAATTGCTGCGTCGTTTCGCCGAACTTCACCGCGCTCTGGCCGGCATGCCAGAGCCGCCACGCCATGACTGAGAGAAGCATCACGCCGAGCAATTTGACGAAAACCATCGACCACTTGGCAAACTGCGCCGACATCCGCGATTCAAGCACTTCGATTTCGATATGCGCCCCGGTTCGCGCCCCAAGTGGTATGGACAGGGCAACGATCACGACGAGCGACAGGATCAGCAAATCCTCGGCGCCAACGATGGGAGCATTCAGAGCCTTGCGCATGACAAGCACGTTCCAGACCGAAAATCCGGTCATGAACACCAGAGCGGCGCCGCCGCAGATCAGGGAGATCCAGGTCAGCACGACGTCCAGCCAGCGAAGGACGAGTGGCAACCGATCCGGCGACATTCCGCTGTCTTGTTGCTGTGACATCTGTTGGCTTCCCGACACCCGGCAGGTCAGACCTTGGAGAAGTCCGGGCACCACTTGAGAACGCCGTCCCGGTAGCTTTCCTTGTCTTGAAAAGCAGCCGCCCAACGGGAGACGTTCGGATAGGTATCGAACGGATAGCCGCAGCCATCGAGCACGAAACAGAGCGGAATCCAGGAAATATCGGCGAGCGTGAACTGGTCGCCCATGATCCACTCGCGGTCTTCGAGTGTGCGCTCAAGCTTGGTGAAGCACTCGGCCAGGATTTCGTTCGCCCGGGCAACATCCTCTTCACCGAAAGCGCTGCTGCCTGCGTGCTTTGCGTGGAACTTCTTCAGTTCCTCGTTTTTCTGGAGTGCATCGTATTTCTGCTGCTCCTCCGCCGTCTTCTTGACCTTCTGCTGCATTTTGGTCGCATAGACATAGGGCTTGACCGCCGGCACGTGGATCGACGCGGCAAGGCGCAACCATTCGAGCATCTCGTCTTCACGACCCTCGGGTCGCAACGAGGGTTCCGGATAGGATTCGTCGAGATAGTCGATGATGTCGTTGGATTCGATGTGCACGACACCGTTGTCGACCAGGGTTGGCACGAGTCCATTGGGATTGATCCCGAAGTAATCGTCCGAGATGTTTTCCTTTTTCTTGAGGTCAAGATGGTGGCTGGTCCAGGGCAGGCCCTTCTCGATCAGCGTCATGCGAACCCGCATCGAACAGTTCGAGATGTCTCCGTGGTAAAGGTGAAGACCCTCGAGCGATTCCACGGATTTGTTGGTTGGGACAATGACGACCATCGGAAAGTTCTCCGTCACCTCTGAAATTCGAATTCTACGATTGCCGCACCCCGGACCGACGCCGGGAACAAATGCCTCGGCTGTCGTCCGGGACGCGCCCTGTCGGGCTGAAGGTCAGCGATTGAGGGCTTCGTAAATTGCCCGGGCGTTGTCGATGCCGCGGCTTTCGTAATCCGCGAACACCTTTTCGAGACCCTGCGAGACGGCAGCGTCCATCTTGGCGCGCTCCTCGTCCGACACCACGATCCACTCGTAACCCTTGTTCGCTTCGGCGATCATCTTCTTGGAACGCTCGTCGGCGCCGTCAAACGACTCGGCAAGTTTGAGCGACATCGGCAACCCGGCCAGCTCGTCGATAATGGCGCGATGCTCGTCCGATAGGCTTTCGTACCGCTCCTTGTTCATCACCGCGAAGGTGACGGCAAAGCTGACCGGCACATTTTCAACCACATGGCTGGCCACGTCCCAGAAATTCCAGGGCGGTGTGAGGTTGTTGTAGGAGGCCGTCGTCGAATCGATCGTGCCGGTGCTGAGACCAGTGTACATTTCGGTAACGGGCATCTGCACCGGCACGGCCCCCAATGCCTCGACGATCGGTGTGGTCATGGCGGCAAATGGAACCAGCTTAGCGCCTTTCAGTCCATCCATGGTCGATACATCCCGCGTGGAAACAAGCAGGCTGCCCGCTACCGTGCCAACCGCGAGAACCTTCACATCGGAATACTCGTCGGCGAAGTGCTCATCGAAAACCTCCCAGATGCGCCGGGTGGAATCGTCCGCGGTTTCCGCCTCGCCGGGAAGAATCGCCAACATCGACTTCGGAAAGATGGCGGGGGTATAGGCTGCCACGCCGAACGTGATGTCCGCGACACCCTCGACGGCGCGCTTGTACTGCTGGACCGGGCCGGCACCCAGCTGTCCCGCCGGGTAGAGCTTCATGGTCAGAGATCCGCCCGAACGCTTTTCGATCTCGTCGCCAAACCATTTGAACATTCCCGTGTTCGTATGGTGCTGCGGCGGCACGAAGGTCGCGACGCTGAGCTCCTCGCTGACGGCCGGTTGCGCAAAGAGACCAAGCGTTGACGCAAGCGCCAAGGCCACACTGAAGCGGGTGATCGTCATCATTATCCTCCTGGGTTGGTTCCGCGGGGCGAATGCAGTTTGGGATCCCAAATGGATCTGAACCTGCACCCGGGTCGTGGCCCACGGCTCTTATTTGCCCGATAATCACACATATGGGATCCCATTTTAAGTGTTTTGGCGCAAAATTGAGCCGTTTTTGACCATAAACCTTGACTTTGGGATCCCAATCATTGTGAATGGGCATATGGAATCAATTGACACGGAACTCGCCGCACGGATCCGGCAGGACATTATCCTCGGAACCTATGAAAAGGGCGAACGCGTCTCGGAGGCGCAGCTCTGCGAGACTCACAACGTTTCGCGGACGCCGGTGCGGCTGGCGTTGCGCCTGCTCGAACGCGAAGGCATCATTCGCCGCGGTGAAGGCCGCGGCTATGTCGTGCAAAGCCCGACCGTCGGCGACATCGTTCAGGCAGTACAGGTCCGCGGTCACCTGGAGAGCCTCGCAGCGCGGCTCATGGCCCAGGTCCCGGACCGGCAGGATCATCTGCCCGAGATGGCCCGCGCCATCGAAACCATCGAGTCGAACATCGACAAGCTCTCGGGACTTGGCCTGCTGGATGAAGATGTGATCCAGCAGGCACAGGCTGCAAACAAGGTGTTCCACGCTTCGATCCTTGCTGCCTGCGGCAACGACTATGTCGGCTATACCTGTGCGCAGATCAGTCATCTGCCGATGCTCGCCGTCGGCTCGATGGTATTCGACCGCACGGTCAGCGACACTCCGGAGCATTTCGAACGTGGCCTGTTTCGGTTGCGGCTGGGCAACGCTCAGCACCAGGTGATCTACGAGGCGATCGAGAAGGGTGACCCCGTCCGCGCCGAGGGCATGATGCGAGAGCACTCGCACACCATGATCGAGTACATCCAGACTTTCGAAAAGCGCGATGACAGCCTGACCGTTGCCGATCTCGTCGCCTATTCGGCCACGGATCCCCTGCCCTATATCGCCTGAGAAATCCGCGCGAACACCAGCGATGGATACCTCCTGGTGACCATCGAGCCCTTTACCGCATTGCATCGGGCAGCCATGTCGCAATTCCCGGAAAGAGGAACAGCAGCACCAGGCCCACAAGCATGGCCGCAATGAACGGTGCTACGCCCAGGAACATTCTCGACAACTGAACGTCGTGGATCACTGCCTTGACCGTGAATACGTTCATTCCGATCGGTGGCGTGATCAGCCCCAGCTCGACCACGAGGATGACGATGATGCCGAACCAGATCATGTCGACGTCCAGTGCCAGCAGGGACGGCAGGAACACCGGAACGACCAGAAGCAGGATCCCGAGGGACTCGAAGATCATGCCCAGTTTGGAAGAACAAAAGTCTTTGTGTTTTGGGACTATGCGGGGACTATCCGGGTCTATGTGGGACAAGCCCCGGTTTTCTGGGGACTTGAGAGGGTTTCCGGCGTCGTTTCGTGCTTGGAGTGGACTTACATAAGTCTTTGTGTTTCTCGCCCAAACGCACCCTTGAAAGTGCGGGAAATCGCTGTTTCAGGGTTGTTTTTCGGGCCTTGAAAAGTGCGACATTTTTCCGGTGTTTCGGGGCCTGCTGACGGGCGGCATTTTCGTCCGCTTCGGACGGCCTTGATCAGAGGATATTTCCGTCCTCGTCGTAGAGGGTTTCGCCCGTGCCGCCGGGCGGGAAATCGACGCCATCGAAGATGGGCGGCAGGGTCGATCGTAGCGGCTCTCGGCGGATGCCGTTATAGCTGGCCCACAGCAGCACGAGGAACTGCGACGGATCGTGGGCCGGATCGGTCAGGTCCCAGGCAAGGCCGGTGTGACCGACGGTGACCGGCTTGGGTGCATCGAACACCCGACGGAAATCCTCGATCCTGGAATGGGTGCCCTCGACGGTGCCTTCCTCATCGTCCCAGACGATCGTTCGAAGCTCGTCGCCGTAACGCATGTCCGGCAATGTGATGACGTGCTTTGCCATGGTCAGGGATCGTATCCGAAGAGGACGCCGAGGAGAAGATCGAGCATCTCCGGGTCCTTGCGCAGCAGGTCACGCAGATACTCGTTTTTGAACAGCGGATGGAAGAGCTGCTGCATGCCCATGGTGAGGACCTCGCGCGGTTGCTCACCGGGATCGTATTCGCGGCCGGCATATTCGAGGATGTAGTCGTCGGTGCGGCCGATTTCGTTGCTACTCCTGCCGATCCGGACGCGGGGATCGCCTTTGGTGCGGCGGCGATGCAGGGCGGCGAAGAGGTCGTCAAGCTCGGGCATGGCGCGCTGCAGGTGGTGGATATATTCATGCAGCGGGTTGCCGACATCGGTTGCGACGCTGATCTGGGCGGGCCGTCCGTTACGGGCCGAGAGATAGCCACCGCGATCCGAGGCTCCGATCGCGGTGAGCGGCAGGGCGTTGCCCTTCGTCACCCATGAGGCTGGCAGTTCCCCGGCTGCCTTGCGCACGCGGCTGGCGGTGCGGCTGCCCTTCTCACCGACCTCGATCTGCACATGGACCGTGCCGGCTCCACGTTCCTCTCTGAGGCTGTTTCGCAGGTCCTCGCGAAACCGGTCGACGAAGTCCGGCGCGTCGATGCCGCCGGCCTGCTCGACCATGCGTTCGCGCCGTTTGCGGCCCTCGGCGATCCAATCCTCGGGCTTGTCGCGCCGTGTGACGGCCGCGGCGATGTCCGGGGCGGCTGCGGCGGCTCTTGCTTTCAGGACGGCGCTGACGGAGGCGTCCGGGCGCAACAGGCCGACATTGTGTTCAAAGCCCGGATCGATGCCGATCGGCACGTCGATCGTCTCGTTCGTCCTGGTATTGTGCCACGGCCGGGTTCTGTTCCAGTCTTCGGGCGGTTCTTGCGAGGGCGTGAAGCCGAAGCGTTCGAGATCGCGGTCGGAGAGCTGCTGGACGGTGCATCGGCAGTTCCAGCCACAGGGCGGATAGTGGGTCTGCCAGAAGGGATGGTCCCAGCGCAGTATGGTGCCGTGCCAGCGGGCGTGTTCGGGCCTTGTACGCTCATCGAGGATAGCGACGTAGCGCAGCCACGGCCGCACATGGGCGAGGCGCTCGATGGCCTGCCAGCGCCCCCTGGCATAGGCCATGCGAATGTTGGTGTCGAAGATGATCCGCAGGCGTCTCACCGATCCGAGCTGGACCGACCGTGTTTCGCCGGTGAGCGGGTCGGTCATCATCTGGCGGCCCCACCAGCCCTTTCGCCGTAGCAGCGGCTCGAGCTCCCTTCGGAAGCGCTCGAAGGTCCAGCCCTTTGCGATCGCCGCGTCGACGGCCTTGCGGATATCCTCCAGGATGTCGATCTGAGCTACCTTGGCGACGGTGAAGGAAGAAACGTGTTGCAGGGCTTGAGTATCGCGGTGGTCGAAGCCAATGTGGTAGCCCTTGGCGCGGAAGTGGTCGACGGCGTCCTTCGGGGCGAGATCGAGGATTTCGATGCGGGGCATGATCAGGCGTCGCCGGTTTCGTCATCGTCTGTGAGCCCTGCGGCACCGGAGAGCGCGGCGGTAAAGGTTCGGCGCTGGAGGGCTTGCGTCAGCGCGTCGGATTCCATGTCGGCGGCCACCGCCGGAAGGTGTTCGCGGAAGTCATCCATGCCGGTCGCCTCTTCAGCGGCTGCCAGGATCGGCTGGATCATCGGCTCCATGAGGGGTTCCCATCCGTCCATGGCAATGGCGACGGCGCGATCGATTTCGTCGCCTTCCAGACCCGCCGCTGCCAGGGCTGCGTCGTCGGGCGCATTGCCGGGCTCTTGCGATCGGTTCTGTCGGGGTGCGGGTTCCCATTCACCGCCATAGACGTCCCTGACATGGGCTTCGGTCGGCCTGAGGCCGGTGGTGCGGGCAACGATCGCCTCGCGTCTGGCGCGTTCGGTGAGGTCTTCCTCGGGCTCGGTGTCGTGGTGAATTTGCGGCACGGCGGCGCCGGGCATGTTCCAGTGGGTGATCCAGCGGGCGATGGACTGGTTGAGGGCGGCGTCGAGCAGCCGGCAATCACCGGCGACGGTCTCGTCGCGGACATCCTTCTGGACTTCTGCTGTGCCGCGCCATGGTCCTTGGTCGGTTGTGGACGACTGACCGAGGATGGTGGTGGTGATGGTGCGGTCGAGCAGGTTGACGAAGGCGTCGTAATCGCCACCGGCGCGGCGCGCGGATTCCAGGATATCGACATTCTGGCCTTCGGGCATGGCCGTCGGAGTGCCATGGCTCAGTCCGACCAGCAGGTCCAGCAGTTTGTCGCGATCCTCCGGCTTGCCGGCGGGATAGGTTCCGTACGGCACCGGCGTGCCGAAGCGTTCGAGCGCCACGGCCCAGAACTTGAAGCCATGGCGCTTGAACCAGACGGGCCAGTAGCACCAGCGCGCCAGGCCGGGCCCGTGCGGGATGTCGGCATGTTCTCCGGGCCGTGTCAGCACGACGAACTTGGCCGGCGGCACGGGTGCGCCCCGGGGTGCGGCCCGGGTGCGCAACTGCAATGCGCCGGCGGCGTCCCAGCAGAAGCGGTCGGGCGCGCGCACGGTGATGTCGGCGATACCGACGCCGCCTGGCTGCGGCACCCAGATGGCCTCTGCGACGGCATAGCCGTACCAGACGCCGTGCAGCAGGCGTCGGCATATGGCGTCGAAGTCGATTGCCGCGAGTTGGTCGGCCAGCATGTCGGCGGCCTTCTTGTCGCGTGAGCGCTTGCCGCCCGGCCGTACCTCCCATGGCCGTGCGACGGCGGCATCGAGGCGCTGGTCGAGGGCGGCCTGGCAGCGCTCGTCGCGCAGCGTGTCACGGTAGAGCTGAAGGACGCGTGCGTCATCGCGGTGGGCGTTGGCATAGCGGGCGCGGTGGCGCGGGTCGGGATCGATCTCGCCGATCCACGGTGCCATGAGGGAGCCGATATTGCTGGGAGCGACGACTGTTATGAGCGGCTGTGCGGGGGGATTTATGGGCCTGCCGTGCTGGTCGAGGATTGCCATCAGAAAAATCCGGAGAGTTGTGCCATGGTGTTGCCGACGTGCCCGGGATCAAGGTGGTTGAGCCGCGACTCGGACCCATGTTCGGCGAAGGCACCCATGGCCTCGAGCGGCTGGTTGGCGATGGCACCGTCGATGGCGCCGGTGGCACCGGCGGCGGCCGCGCAGGCCAGTGCGATCGCCCAGAAGCGGTCGGCGTGGCCGTCGGTGCCGGCGCGTTCGGTGACAAGACGCGGCGCGCCGGTCGGTCCGACCTCGGCGCGCACGGCATGCAGGTCGCGGCGCAGTTCCTCGTCGGCGGGAATGTGCAGCCGGCCGTCCTCGACCGCCTCGCGCAAGGCGGTTGCCACATCGAGGCGGCGCGGGCCGGTCATCTGCACGCCCTCGACGCGGCTGCGGCCATGATCGTCCTGCAACTGCTCGACGACCGCCTCGCCCATGCCGGTCTGATCAACGGCGATGCGCACCGGCCGGTAGCGGCGTTCCAATCCTGCCACGATCTCACGCTGGGTGGAGAACCTGATATCGCGGCGGGCGATAAGCTGTCGGCACCATAGGCCGCTGCCGACACGCTCGAGCACGACGGCGACCCACAGGTCGCGGCGGCGGGCGACATCGATGCCGATGAAGGTGGGTCCGCTGCCGGTACGGGCCGGATCGCCGGCATGGCCATGGACGGCCGCGCTGATCAGTTCCCAGGACAGCCATGCGCCGGTGCCGGACGATGGCACGCAGTCGAGTTCCTCCGATCCGCGAGCACCGTATTGGGCCCGCAGGTCCGCCTCCCATTGCGCTTCGGCCTTTGCCGACCACGGCTGGCCGGTCTCCTGGCAGATACGCTTGTAGAGCCCCTGGTCGATCGCCGTCCGAAGCGTCACGGTGTGCAATTCACCGGGTTGCATGCCCTGCCGGATGTCACGCACCAGCGCAGCGAAGTGCGAGGCCTCGCCATTATGGGTGGAAATGACATGGATGGCGCCGCCCCACATGCAGAAGGCCCTGGCCGCCGTCAGCACGGCCTCCAGATCGTTGACGAAGGCGGCCTCGTCGATGATGGCGATATCGCCCGGCCGGCCCTTGCCGCGAAAGACGCGCGGTGAGGAGGTCATGGCGCGGATCTGCTTGCCATTGGCAAAGCCGATGCGGAACACCTGGATGGCACCGGCGTCATCCTCCAGCAGGGTTTCGCCGACGGCGGAGGCGGCCTTCTGGAAGTACTCGGCCCATTCGGCGCAGTCGTCGATGAAACCGCGGGTCATGTCCTTGTCATAGGCCTGGTAGTAGACGTCGCCGACGCCGGCCGCCGCGCGCAGCACCGCGTCGGAGGCTTCCGCCCAGGAGATGCCGATACGGCGCGACTTCTCGATCACCTTCAGCCTGGACGGGCACGGATCGCATGTCCAGCGGTCCTGGTAGGGCAGCAGCGTGCGCCGACGGCCTGTTTCGCTCATGTCACACCTCGTCCTCGGCACGCAGCGCGGCGCGCATTGCGGCAATGGTTTCCGGAGACGCATCGGTGAGCCGGACCGCGGCGACGGCTTTCTCGGTGGCCGTTTCGAGCACGCTGCGCTGGTCCTTGCGCAGAGCGACGGTGGCGCGCACGCTTTCGACCAGCGCCCGCATGGTGCGGGCGAGTGTTACCATGTCCCCCTCATCGGATGCCTTCAGCGCATCGAACACACGCTGCTGGATCATCCTGATACTGGCGTCGGCCAGGCTCACCATATTGTCGGGAGTGGAGGCGACAAGCGCCTCGGCTTGCTCGGTCGCCAGCCGGATCCGCTCGACACTGCGCTGGACATCGGCACCGTGTCGTTGCAGCGTCGAGCGTCCCATCTCGTAGCCATTGCTGCGGATCCATGCCTCAAGTCCCCGGTAATCGGAGAACGCGCCATCGATCAGCTTGCGGTCGAGTTCGTCGCGCAGCGCCTTCGGCAGCATCGCGACCTTCTTGCGCGGCGGCATGCTATCGCTCCTCCAGCCGCGTCGGACGGCGGATACCCGGTTCGCAGGCGACCGTGTAGTCGACCACGTCGCGGCCATGGCGCGTCAGCGTCACCCGCCAGGGCTCGATCTCGGAACGCTCGCTCCTGGCCAGGCGGCGCGATTCCAGATAGTCGATCTCGTTGCGGATCAGGTCGCGGGTGGCGCCGATATATTCGGCCTGCGCCACATTGAGGATCATTTGGTCGGTGACGCCGATATGGCCGCCGACCATGACGGTGCGCAGGATGGTCCAGCGCAGGCCCTGGATTTGCAGTTCACTCAGCATGGGATCTCCCTCGGTCTCTCTGGGTCGAAAGGCTTCTTTCCTCCAGGCGGGCAAGCGCCACGGAGTGCTGTTCCAAGAGCCCCAGCACCCGGCTCGTCGTCGGCACCCAGTCATCGCGGCGCAGATAGTGTTCGGCCAGCGTCAGGCGATAGTCCGCCAGTTCGCGTTCGAGCCGCGCGACGGTCTCCTTCAGGTCCGCCAGGGTCTCACTCGCGGGCGCCGCCGGCGCCGCTGAGGCCGGGCGTGCGCCAATGCCGAGCCGCCGCAGCGCATAGGCCACCGTGCTGATGAAGATGATGACACCGCCGACGCCGGCGGCGGCCTCCCAGGCGCTGGCGTCAGGCATCATGGGCCGTCTCCGCAGATGTTCGGCATAACTGTCATTGGTACGGCGTCGCTTCGCTTGCCTGTCATGGCCGCCATTATGGTCGATCGGGGGTCGGGTTTTCAGCGGACCATGGTCCGCTGAAACAGGCGGCAAAAGGGCACCGGCTCACATGCCCCCTTCACGCCGGTAGCGGCGCACCGTGCGCCGGGTGATGCGCAGGCGCCGGGCAATCTGCACCGTGCTGAGCCCCTCATCGGCCAGATGACGCACCAGAGCGCGACGCGCCAGCGGAACGCGCACGCTCTCGCCACCAAGACGCGCCACGATCGCCGCCCACGCGGCCGCGCCGCCGACAGTGGCCGCCAGATCGCGGGCCTGCGCGCCGCGCGCAGCAATGTAGATATCCTCACCGCCATGGGCGAGCGCCAGCGATAACGCCGCATCACGGCCCGCCACGGCCGCGATCTCGGCCAGCACACCGGGAAGATCGGTTCCGCTGCTGTCGGATGCCGTCATGACGCCTCCAGTTCAAGACTGTCCAGTTCAAAGCTTGCCTGGATGGCCTTGGTGACCTCGAAAGGCAGCATGGGCGCGGCGTCGACTGCGTCGATCCGCGCGCAGGCGGCGGCGAAATGTTCCTCGTCCTTCTCGATGCCGACAAAGCGCCGGCCGAGGCGAAGGGCTGCGACGCCGGTGGTGCCGGACCCCATGAACGGATCGCATACGAGATCGCCTGGACGCGTATAGAGTGCGATCAGCGCCATCATCAGATCGACCGGCTTGGCCGTCTCGTGGCCGCCCTTGGCTGTCGGATGCTCCAGCACGCCGCGCCGTCCTCCGCCGTTCCAGCGTCGATGGCCGGATCCGGCCCAGGCGGTGCAAATGCACTCGAAGCCGCGCGCCGCACCCTGGCCGTTGAAGCGCGGGGCAGCGTCGGGCTTGACCCAGGCAAGCGTCGTGTCCCACTTCGCGCCGGCTTGTCTCAACGCCGTCTCCCAGGCGCCGACACCCTCGGCCAGTGAGAAGGCCAGTACCCAGCCGTTCGAAGCCGCTACCATGGCGGCGGCGGCCTCATCGCGGATGTCCGATATGCCGGCGAATTGGGGGCCGCGCGGTTCGCGCCGGCCATCGGTGCGGGCGATCGAGCCTTTGGCGGCCGCCGCGTGCAGGGCGTCCTCGTAAGGCGGATCGGCGATCACGTGATCGAACCGGCCGTCACGCGCCACTATCGCCGGCAGCAGGTCAAGACAGTCGCCATGATGGAGCGTGGCAGCACCAATGTGGATGGCACCGGTCAGAGCACTCACGGGTGGCCCTCCGGATATTGTATTGAATGCCCTGGACCCCCATATGCGCGGATGCCGGGGCGGCTGACACAAACAGCCGCCCCGGCCAGTGAAGACGCACCACTGAAAGGGAAATGCTGCGTCCCACGATCAGTCATTACGAACGCCCCGGTGCGTCGGCGGCCAACACGCCGAAGGCCTTGCGAACATCCTCGGCGGCACGCTGCAGGTCCTGTGAAACGGGGGCATTGGCAAACCCTTTAAGCTCCCGCCAGGCACTCGCCATCGAAACCGCGAATGTCGCACGCTCATCGGCACCCTCGACCCGGAAGACAGCGATCTCGTCGCGCCGGGCGGCATCCGCGTAGGAGGCGATGCAATGGCGCATGACATGGCCCTCCAGCGCCAGATCGGCGGCCGATATGAGACGCGTAAACCGGAAATCACCCGCGTGAAGCGTTTGCGGTTCGGTAAAGGGGGTGGGATCCGTTTCGGTCAGGATAGCCGCGCGGGCCAACTGGTCGTGCTCGCGGCCAAGACGCCGCACGCTCCAAACGGGCTTGGGATGTCCGCCCATGCGCTCGGTATCGATCCACAGCATGCGCACATGGAAGAATTGGCTGCGTTCGGCATTGATGCCGGCATAAAGCGCTGCCTGAAGCTCAATGTCGTTAGCCCACTTCCTGACCTTGGCGAGCCGGTAAAGATGCATCGGCCGGATCGCCACAATGTCGGCGAAGGTCAATGCGTCCGTATAGCGCCAGATCGTGGCCCGCTTCACATTGGTGGCCGTGCTGGCACGGTGGATCTTGCGCCAGACGTCCTTGCCCATCTCCTTGCGCAGCACCTGCGGGTCCTTGCCCGTGACGACGATGATCGGCACCAGCTGGTCGAGGCCGTCAGCAAGCGCCTGTTCCGCCTTGCGTGCCGCAAAGGAGTAGAGATGCGCCCAGCTTCTCCTTTCCTCATTGGGGCGTCGCTCGATCCAGTCCGGATAGCGTGGTGGCGTCCAGTGCGCGAACAGCGTTGTCTCAAGGTTGACCGTCATGACGCGGGCTCCTTTTCGACCCTTGCCAGCATGGCCTTCAGCGCCTGGATCACGTCGGTGATGTGGTTCCTGTCATCGAGCGCGTCGACGTCGATCGGCACAAACGACCAGTGGCCCTCGAAGCGCGACCGGATGAAGGCGTTGAGCCCGGCACGGTCCGGACGCTTCAGGACACCGCGCTGGCCAAGCTCACCCCACAGCGCATGGATATAGCGAAGACCGCCGAGCGGTGCGCGCGGATGATAGTCGGCCTTGCGACCGGCTGTCGGCTTGCCGCGCCGGCCCTTGCCGCGACCACCCATTCCCCGACCATCTTGGCCGAAGCCGGTGATGCGGTTGAGTTCGTCGCGCAAGTGCCGAAGCTCGGCGACGCTCATGTCACGCATCGACGCCTTGCCGGTGACGCGCATCTGGAAAGCATGGCGTGCTTCTTCATCAAAACCGGCGGCGCGCACCGCCGCGTGGGCTGCGCGGATCAACTGGCTGCGACCGTCCTGTGGCCTTGCTCTTGAACCGCTCATGATGCACCTCCGCTGGTTCTGCCATCCGGCCAGGCGCGGGCGGCACAGTCGGCGCACCAGGATGAGCCGTTGAGTGCCTTCGCGCCGCAGAAGCGGAAATCGCTATCCCGCGGCTGATGCCCAGTTCCTCAGCGATCGCGTCGTAGCTGCAGCCCGCCTGTTTCAGTTCAACGCAGCGCCGGTCCAGGTCTTCGTCCCTGGCCTTGTTCCTATGCTCGGAATTGATACTCCCGTTGGCGCGCAGCCACGTTATGTCGCGATAGACCAGGGTGATGCGCAGATTTGCACCGAACTCACGGCGCACGTGCTCGGCGATCTGCCTCGGCTTCATGCCCTCCTCAAACAAGGCGCGGACAAGCTCGCGCCGCCGTGTGAGGATCGGGCCCGGGCCACGTCGGCCCAGGTCTACGGCGGCAGAGCCGCCCGTGCTGGCCTCATGGCCGTCTGGCGTTGCCACCGCCCCCTTGGCACGCAGCCACTTGATGTCGTTATAGACAACAAGCAGGCTCACATGGTCGCCGAAATCGGCGCGCACGGGATCGAGTATCTGCTTCGGCTTCATGCCCGCCTCGAACAGGGCAAGCACACGTTGGCGCCGCCGGGCGACGACAGGGTCCGGGGTACTCATGATCCTACATCCCTCGGCGGTTCGGCATGGGCATAACGCTCGTGGTTCTCGTCCTGGCGGGCGCGTTCGAGTTCAGCCTCGGCCCGTTTTTCGTCGACGACATCCGGCTCCTTGAGGCCTGCAAGGATCCACGCCCGGTGCCAGACGGCCTGGTGCTTCCAGAAACCGAGTTCGTGCGCGATGAGGCCGACCTCGGCCTGGTTGCGCTCGCAATCCGGACAGCGGAAGAAACGGTCACAGTGCGGGGTATTCATGGATCAGCCCGCCTTTGCCAGGTCGATGGTGATGGCTTCCCAGGCGGCGTCGGGCGCTGAGCGGCGGTAGCAGCGGATATAGGTCTTCGAGCCGACCCTACGCATGGCGTCGTTGATCGCATCTTTTGCCCGCATCCAGCGCTCCTCTTCGATATCGAGGCTCAGCAGTTCATAGATCTTCGTCCGGCTGATTTCGCCCTCCTTGTCGACGTTGAAGACGCTGCCGACAAGCTTGCGGATCTTGACGTCGGCACCCTCGGCCCACTCGCTCAGGCATTCGTCGATCAGGTCGCGGGCGATCTGCAGTTCCGGGCCGAAGGTGATGCGATCGGAGATCTGCACCTGCACCTTCAGGCAGCCGTCATAGCTCATGTAGGTGCGGTTGCCTTTGACGCTGCTGCGCGCATGGCCGCCATATTTCTCCGCAAGCTCCGCGTCGAAAGCGCCGACATCGTTGAAGCAGTGGACGCGGAAGCGGGCGATCCGCGCGCTCAGTTCCTCGGCATGGCCGATCAGGTCGCGAACCATCTGGTCCTGCAATTCATCCTGATCTCGCACCAGGTGCTTCGGCGTCAGGCGCCCCTTGGCATCGCGCATGTAAACATCGTCGCCAATCTTGATGTAACCATCTGGTACCGGCCGGGCCTTGTCGGTTTCAGGACCGGTTTCAGGGGTGGCCTCAGCGGCTGTTGTCTGCTCAGTCATGGGATTGCTCCTTGATGGATGAAGATGCACGGTGGCCGGCCGCGTTGACGTCGGTCCCCGCCTGGAATTTGGAACAGGCCGCCTTGATCCGGATCTTTTGCGAGATCGATCTGACATAGTCGTTATCAACGCCCGCCGCGCAAAGGCGCTCATTCCATGCCTGCTCAAGGGCCGGGCCGACCGGCCTGATCGCCTCTTCCATGAGTGTGCGCAGACCGGTCACAATGCCGCTTGGCGTTTCGGCCTCGCTGGCATAGCCGCCCTCGGCGAACCGGTGGATCAGATCGACCGGAACAGCGCAGAAATCAGCCAGGACCATACGGTCGAGCCCGGCGCGCTCGACCTGGCGCAGACACCAGCCGAGATGGGCGCCAGCACACCAGGGTGCGGCTGCGGGATAGTCGAACCCCTCATAAAGGCTCGTCATCCATGTAGCCGCTCTCCAGTTGTCCAGGTCCGGCAATTTCGGGTGGCGTTCGGTGCTTGCAAAATCTGGCTGTGTCATTGTTTGTCTCCTGTTCAATCGTGAAAACGCACCGGCACCGTCGATCGAAAAGCGCCGTCCTTACCCTTGGCCGCCATGCGTTTTGCCATCGCCTTCATGGGCTTGCTGCGGAACGGCTTGCGATTTTTCATGTCTCGCTTGCCGGTGCGGGTAAGCGCGGTCGCGTGTGCCAGATGCGCCGGGGTTCGCTTCTCATGTTTCAGCATCAAACCGCCCCTTCCAGCGCCTGCCGGGCAAGCTCGATCTCCCAGGCGTAGAGAGCCGCCAGGACACCGAGGCTTGCCAGCATCGACAGGACGATCTTGTCGGACAGCGAGAGCCTCACGCCGCGTCTCCCGGATCGGGATCGCCGGCACCGTCTTCCCAAGTGTTGAGACGGACCACATCCGGGATCTCTTGCCTCCGCAGGGCTTCAAGCGGAAGCACCGTGACGCCGTCCGGCAAACCGCCCTGCGGCTTCACACCCGCCAACAGGCAGGCAGCCTCCAGTTCCATCGCCTGCCGGGTCATCGCCTCGATCGCATCGCAGACGCGACCGACCACCTCGGAGTCCAGGGGCATGCCGCTCCTGCGGTGTGGAGAGAACAGGGCGTGAAGCAGTTCCAGGTCACGGCTCAGCATGGCGCACCGTCCTCGGCCGCCGCCTTCAGGTCGGTGGCGGTGATGACCTGTCGCCCGTCTGCCCGCGCCATGACGAAGGCGCGCATCATTAGCCGCCGAAGCGCGTGGAACCCGCCGGCTCCGGCGGAGGCCGTGACCAGCAAGCGAAGCTCGGCGGCCGTCGGATTGCGGCCCAGCACGGCGCGGGCAAGCGCGCCCACATCGGTGTCCGCCGTGCGCCCCAGTGGCAGGCGGATGCCGATGCGACCGACGATCTGGTTGCATTGCGGCGAACGGGCCAGCTTCGACCATAGTTCGTCACCGCCGACCAGCGCCAGGCCGCAGGCCGCGATGTCGCGGATCTGCCGCAACTCGTCGAGAAGCCGCACCGAAAGGTGATGCGCCTCGTCGACGACGATCAGTGCGCCGCGATCCTTCAGCCGCTCGATAACCGCCGTCTCGGCCGCCAACGCCGATTGATGACCGCTGCCGGCGTCGATCGCCGCGCCCAGCCGATGCAACAGACCCGCCACAGAACCGATCGCCGACGTCGCCTGCAACTGCCAGGCGCTCGATCGGCCGGCGCAGTAACGCTGGCAGGCCCAGCTCTTGCCGCGTCCCGACGGCCCATGCACCAGCACCACGTCGCCGGCGGCCTGCGCATGGCCAAGGGCGGCACCGATGTCCTGGGTGACGCCAAGCTCCACATGCCGGTCGAGACCGGCCGGCGTCAGGTCCCGGCGACGCGCCTCGGCCCGCGTCTCCAGCCAGCGCCCGACCTTCGCCGTGGTTGCCGGAACGTCTCCCTCGTAAAGGCCGCGCAGCCACTTCGACAGCGTTGTCGACGACACGCCGATCTCGCGCGAGGCCTGCGAGTTGCTCAGGCCGGAAACGTCCATCTCCACACGGCACGCCTCCACAGCCATCTCAGTGTCAGCTTCCGCTTCGATCGGGCCCGGAAAGGCCGTCACGTTGGTTTCTCGGTCCATCAGTCTTCCTCCTCTTCCAAGGCAAGCGAAGCGCCGCCGTCGTTAAGTTGCTGGACGTGCTTGAGTGCCGCCATGAAGTTGCGGGTTGGTCCTGTCCTCACGGCCGCACCGCCGCTGCGCGGCTGGCCTGCGGACGGCGCGGGCGAAAAGTCGCCCGTGGGGCTGGCGCCCCTGTTCGCGTGCGATGCGGCATCGGCCAGGTCGGTGACGGGCTCGGTCCAGAAGACGCCGTTGTCGAGAAGATCGATGAGCGCCTCCAGGCTGGCGACGCTCAACACCTTCAGCGACACGACCTGCTTGCCGAGCGCGTTTTTGGCCAGAAGGCAGATGTCGGCGTGGCTGATCTCGAATTCGACACGTCGTGCCTCGATGCGCCGAAGCAGGTCGCCTTTGTCCGGTGCAGGCAACGGTTGCGCTTCAGGCGGCATGTCCGGCAGGCCCTTGCCCGTCACCAGGCGGATGGCCGCTGGCGGCGCGACCGGGGCCGGCGAAACCGGGACAGCCTGTCTCATGTCGGAAAGCAGCGCATCCATGTCGCGGCGCGCCTCGACCTTCTGCTTGGCCAGTTTTGCAAGCCGCCTTGCGCCGCCGTTGTAGTCCTTGCCGGCCTGCTTGCACGTCCAGCCCGCCGGCAGCAGGCAGTCGGCGCGCACAACGAAGCGGCCGTCACCGTCATGCAGCAGGATCGGATCACGCAAGGCGTCCGGATCGTAGCGGGCAACAAGCGTCTCGCCGGCGCGTTCGACCAGGCATTGATCGTAATGACGGTTCACCGGCTGGCCGCGCGAGCGACCAGCGGCAAGAACCACCGTGCCGTCACGCGCCACCCGCACCCGCTCGGCATCGAGCAGAAGCAGTTTGGCCTGCTCAGGCGAAAGCCGGCGAATGACGGCGTTGCGCATGCCTTCGTTGAAGGCGTCATCGAAGGATCGACCGGCGGCCGCTTCCGTGTCCCGGCCGGCGAGCGCATTGTGCTCGGCAACGCACTCCTTCACCACGGCGAGGAAGGTCTCCCAACTGGCGGCCTTCGAGCGGTGGGTCTCCGGGCGGTCCAGCGGGCTGCGGCCGGTTGATGAGCCGGCCAGCCGCGGATCGGTGTCGATCTTGTGGCACAGGTCGCCGAAGGCGCGCTCGATCGGCTTGGCCCGGCCGCGACCGACACCGCGACCGCCATCGTCCCGATCGACCGTGGTCGGCCCGTAGACGATGCCGAGCAGGCTCAGCGTGCCAGGCAGTTCGCTTCTTGGATCCTTCGCCCGGTTGCGCCGGCGCTTCTTCTGGCCGCCGGTGATCTCCTTGGCCGATGCCGCCCGGGTGTTGTCGATCACCACCTTGCCGGGAACGCCGTATTTGACGATCACCTCGTGCAACGAGACCTGGATGATGCGCGCCGTCTCCGCCTCGCCGGCCCCCCAGGCCAGGATCTTGCGCGACCAGACGTCCTGCCAGTACCAGACATGCGGGCGGCCTTCACGGCCCGACGGCAGACGCACCCACACATCGTGTTCCTTGCCATCGCCATTGATGATGGAAAGCGGCAACAGACCCGCCACCGTGCGCACCACATGCGGGTAGAGGTTCATCGCCGCACAAGCCCCGTCACGCCCGCGCACCCGCTCCGGCACGCTCACCTCGCGCTTCAGGCGCCGCATAAAGGCGGCCAAAGGCGGCATCGTCCAGCCCTTGGCCCCGGCAATGCGCCGCGTGCGCCGCCAGGCAGCCGTCGCCTCGGGGCGCTCCAGCCGCAGATAGTCGGTGAGGAAATGCGTCCACAGGATCTCGGCACCATCCGACGACCAGGCCTGCGTCGGCCGGCCGGACCGCGCACCGTCAAGCAAGGCCGCCGCACGATCAGAAGCGTCGGCACCCTTTGCCCGCCGCCGCCAGCCGGAAACCGAGGAGGTCGAGACACCGGCCTCCTCAGCGGCCTTCGCATCGGCTTCAACGCGCGCCAGGCCGGAAGCAAACAGCGCTTGCGACCGCTCGACCGCCGCAAGACGCATTAGCGCCCGGGCGCGCTCCGTTTCGCTCGCCTGGTCCCATGACGTCGGCGTGGGGGCGCAGGCCGGCGCGGACAACGGTGTTTCAGCGGGTGTGCAAGGCTCCTGAACGGGCGTTGCAGCCGCCTTGCAGGGATGCTTCCCGGGCGTTTGCGCGCCTTCTGGCGCAAGGAAAGCGAACAGGGGCTTCGTCACTTGCCGTCCTTTCCGTCCGCAAGGCCTTTGATCGCTGGCCTGACCTGTTCATCGACAACACCCATGACAACGGCCAAGCGCTCATCAAAGGCGGCCTCCAACTCTGCGCAGGACCCGGGGTCAAGACTGGCGGGAACGAGACGCTCGACCATCTCGCGCACCACCTCCTCAAGTTCACCGGAAAGCATCGCCATGGACGCTTCAACGGGGCTTGCCTCTTGTTGGGCGATGCGCCCGATCAGGTGCGCCGCATCAGCGCGGGCTGCGCGAATATCCGCCGACAGGACCCTGAAGCCGTTGATGGCCGCCTTTGCCAGGCCAGTTTTACTGTTGCCGTGCTTTTTGGCGACGGCCGCTTCCTCGATGACGGCCACGGCGCGGCGCGCCTCGTCGCGCACCACACGGCGCGACGCCTTCAGACGTTTGCGCAGCCGCCTGGTCGCGTCGGCCTCCTTGTTGTCGCCATCGGACTCCCGTAAACGCGCGTTTTCGTCGGAAAGCTGCTCGACCCGCGCCTCCAACTGGCCTAGGCGCGAGGCCGCGCGCGCCTCATCGCGCATGCGCTCACGGGGCCAATGCTCAGCCTCGGCGCGGGCGAGAAGTTGATCGCCGACATCAGCCGGAAGCGAGGCTATGGCCGCATGATGATCCCAGGACAGAGTTTCACGCCTGCGTGAAACTTCAACCTTCCGCGCCACGCTCTTCAGATTGCCGAGATAGCCATAGCCGATCCGGATCTTCGCCGCCGCCTCTGCAAGGTCACCATAGGCTTGCTCGCCATGGCAGGCCCAGTCGCCGAGCGCCCAACGGTCGCGCTCGACCCGCTCGCCAAGGCGACGGCCATGCGCCAGCCATTCTTCGCGGGTCGACCACGGGATGTCGGTAGCAGTGTCTTCGGAGACCTCGGGGCCGCCAACAACATGAAGGTCGGGCTTTTTGTTGCCACCTTCCGTCATGATGCCGCTCCAGGAACAAGTCGCACCAGCCGGTAAAGGTAGAACCGCTCGCCGGTACTTTTGCGCACGGCCTGCCGGCAGCGGATATCGGCGCCATTCGGCTCGGCACGAAGCTCGGAAATGATGGAACTGACCGCGCACACATCGGCGCGGTCGCCGATCTCCCGCGTCGAATATTCACCGCCGTCCGACAGGAGCCGGTAGACACGCGCCAGACGCGCAGACTTCTCAAGCTTCGCCGCGTGCATCATGGCGACCCTCCGATCCCGGAGAGCGCCAGAAGACCGCACAGCAGGATGAAAAGCAGCAGGACCGCCGACATGACATCGACCTTGTCGACAGCGCGGCGCATTGTCATTGGCTGCACGGGCGTTGTCGTTGGCGGCACCGTCAAACATCACTCAGCCACCCCGCCGTTCAATGCCACGGCGGCGCTTCGCTTGCCTTGCTTGCCAAGGCGTACGGCGGCAGGGCCGGGCCGATAGACCCCAAACCCCGCCGCCGCTATCATCGGAGTTGCAAAACAACCGATGAAGGACCTGATGAACAAAAAGATTAAGCGCGGCCACAAGTGGCCCGAATTCAGGCATCCACTGATACCGATGACAAGCGATGTGCTCGAAGATAATGCGCCGTACGTGTTCATGGACATTGACGACCTCGAAGCCGAGCTACATGTGATAGAAGCTGCCCTGCCGAGCTATCCCATGCACCGCGCAAAAGCGCCCTCACGTTCGCAGGCCATGCTAATGGCCATGGCATTCCAAAGGGCGACGGCGTTTGGCGTAGCTCCAACTGTCGACGAACTGACAGAAAGGCTCGCGCATCTTCAACCGAGGACCATGGCGCTGCTTCGGGCAAGGTTGCCGGTGCTTGCGACATATCTGCGCAGCGCTTGCGAGATCTGGGGGCGCGACTACGAACCGAGCCGGACGTTTGCCGTAAACCACAGATGGGACCGCCGCTGGGCCTCTCTTCTGTCTGGAGGACTTTTTGTTGCATTTGTAGGCTTTCTGGAGATTGACCAACCGCCTTACGATTGACGGTGCCATGCCGTTTGATATTGACGCGTTCCATTACCGCAGCCTCTTTCTCTATGTCGGCAGCCGCATTGCCCGGATCCAGATCTTCGAGTGGATAGCCTTCGCGCTCGTGGGCTTCGGATTGTTGCTCTTTACCGGCGCAGCAATTTGGATGGTTTCTAAACCAGAGCGGAACAAGCCACACATCGAGAAGCAGCAACTCGATCCATCCCCAATCCAGCCGCACCATCAGCGCGATGTGCCCGATAACCAGTAGCAACAACGCGAACAGCGTATCGGTGTCGCGATGCATCACTCAGCCACCCCACCGGTCTCGTCATGCGTCATGCCGAGCGCGTGCAGGGTAAGCGGTGCGAGCGCCCCACTGCGATCAGGGATTGACGACTACGACTTCTGGAAGTTCCACGGCATCAACTCGTCGATCTGGCTCTGTGGGTGACCTCTGGCGATGGCTTCGAGTGTCGCCTTGAGGTATGCAAAGGGTTCGACACCATTGAGCCTGCAGGTTGCGATCAGCGAAGCCACGCGCCCCCAAGCGATTCCACCCTCGTCATGACCCGCGAACAGCGCATTTTTTCTGTTCAAGACCAGCGGTCTGATCAGATTCTCAACATTGTTGGTGTCCATTTCGACGCGGCCGTCCTCGAGGAAGACCTTCAGGCCGTCGAAATGGCGGGCGATATAGCCAAGCTTCTCGCCGAGGCGGGATTTTGCTGAAACGCGTTTGCGCTGTTGGTCCAGCCAGCGACCGAATTCACCCACCAGCGGCGCGCTACGCACCTTTCGTGCGGCCAGGCGCTGTTGTGCCGATCGTCCCCGGATTGCTTTCTCGATGGCATAGAGTTCGGCAATGCGGCGCAAGCCTTCCGCTGCGATCGGCGAGCCGTCGCTTTTGTAGATGTCGTGGAGTTTCCTGCGGCAGTGCGCCCAGCAATATGATAGGCGGACCGGTTTGCCGCCTTTTCGGGATGCTCTGGTCACACGGTTGTATCCAGCGTATCCGTCGACCTGCAGAAGACCTTCGAAACCGTCAAGCAGTCTCTCGGCGTGTTTGCCACCACGACCGGGAGCATAGTGGTAGACGACACCGGGCGGTTCGTTGCCGGCCCATGCGCGGTCATCGCGCGCCAGCGCCCAAAGGTAGCCGGTTTTGGTTTTGCCGCGCCCCGGATCGAGAACCGGGGCGGTCGTCTCGTCCATGAACAACTTCGATGACGTTTTCAGGTGTTCGGCCAACCGATCGACCACCGGCGCGAGGTGGAAGGAAGCCTTTCCGACCCAACCCGCCAGTGTCGAGCGATGGATGTCGAGATCGGAACGCATGAGGATCTGGCTCAGGCGATACAGCGGCAAAAAGTCGGCGTATTTGGCAACCAGAACATAAGCGATTGCCCCCTCACTCGGCAGGCCGCCCTCGATGATATGGGCCGGCGCCGCAGCCTGTGTGACGCCGTCACTACAGGAACGGCAGGCATATTTGGGCCGCACCGTCACGATCACCCGAACCTGTGCGGGGATGATCTCCAGTCGTTCAGTGCGATCTTCGCCGATCTTGTGCATCTGTCCGCAGCCGCACGGACACTCGGTGCTTTCCGGCTCGATGACTTGCTCTACCCGCGGCAGATGTTTGGGAAGATTGCCGAGGTTGCGGTTTGGCTTCTTTTTCTTCTTTTTGCCTGTACCGGGCGACGCATCCTGATCGGACTCGGCCCCGGACACATTGGTTTCAGCCTCATCCGCGTCAACCTCGATATCGACCTCGTCCGCTTCGGATTCGACCTCCCCAAGGGCCACCTCCAAATCTTCGGCGGCAAATTGGCGTTCATCTTCCGATAGCTTCTCCGAACTCTTGCCAAAGAGTGCTGCCTGCAATTCGCGGATCAATGACTCCTGGCGCGCGTTCAACTGCTCCAGGCGCGCGTTTAACTGCTCCAGATCGGCGACATGATCTTCCAGCTGTTCCAACTTGTCGTTGGAAGCGGCGAGGTTGCCCTCAAGATCAACCACGCGCTTTTGCATCGCGGCGAACACCTCCCGCTGCTCGCGGGTCAGGTTTGTCAGATCAAGTCGGGCAAAGATGTTCATGGCAGTCGGAATCATAACCCGCAAAGGGCGGACTGTCGCAAGCCGGTATCAACCAAAAAACACCGTCTGAGTCATTCTGCCGCAGCTGGCTGCCGCGCTTCCAGTGCATTGACCTTGCGCCAGTCCAAACCGGCAAACAATACTTCGAACTGAGCAGCGCTCAGCGACATTATGCCGTCGCGCACCGGCGGCCAGACAAAGCGGCTGTCTTCAAGCCGCTTGTAGGCCATGACCAGACCCGAACCGTCCCAGTAAACCAACTTCAGACGATCCATGCGCTTCGATCTGAAGACGAAAACCGTGCCGTCAAACGGGTCCTTGTGCAGTTCGTTCTGGACCACCGAACAAAGGCCGTCATGACCTTTTCGAAAATCGACCGGCCTGGTCGAAACCAGAAGCCGCAAACGGTTTGACGGGAAAATCATGCCGTACTCCCATTGAGGGCGTGCACGATCTGCGCCAGACGCGCGACATCGATGGAGTTGTCCAGACGCACAGTAACCTCACCGACAACCACATCCAGTTGTCCGCCAGCATCCGAGGGGCACGATTTGGGCGGATCGGACTCGACAACCAGAGGCACAAAATCAGGGCTGTCTTGAGGATCGAAGAGAGCCAACTTGCCCGCTCGGGCCTGAGTGCGCCAGTTCGACACAAGCTTGGCACGAACCCCATGGCGCTGCGCCACATCACGCACCGTCACACCGGGCTGAAATGTCTCCGACACGATCCGTGCTTTCTGCTGCGCGGTATAACCCCGGTTCTTTGGTGCCAACGAGGCCGCAACCGCCGCGCCCGCAGCAGAAAGTGGCAGTTCGCCCGCCAGCGCTTGTGTTCTCCAGGTCGATACACGCGAGGCGTTGGCTCCATGGCGCTCCGCCACGTCACAGACCTTCGCGCCGGGTTGAAGTGTCTCCGACACGATCTGTGCCTTCTGCTGCGCAGTCCAACGCTGTGGGGGCCGTGGTTTCTTTGGTGCTGCCGTTGCCGCAGGCTCCAATCCTGCAGAGGAGGCAAAATCAACCGGGTCGTCCATTGTCAAAATCCTCAACGGTGAAATCACCGCCGAAGAATCGCAGATCAGAACCAAATGCGGAACGTGGGTTACTCGTACCGCTTACCGTGCAGGTACGTGTCGAGCACCGCCTCCTGCTCCATGCGCTCGTTCTGGTCCTGCCTGCGCATCGAAATCACCGTGCGCAGGACCTTCGTGTCGAAGCCCATCGCCCTGGCCTCGCCATAGACGTCCTTGATGTCGTCGGCGATGGTCTTCTTCTCTTCTTCCAGACGCTCGATCCGCTCTACAAAGGCTCGCAACTGGTCGCGGGCCACGCCACCGTGTTCGCTCGTCATCGCGTCTCTCCGGTTGTTGAAGGGGAAATTCCAGACCGCGGCACAACCGTCCCGTCCACCTTGCGCTTGAAATACGGATCACGCAGACGCGAACGCTTCTGCGGTGCCAGCCCCAGACGCTTCGCGCGAAGGCGCTTCACCTTCGCAATCACACTGAAATCCGATGGCCGCTGGCGACCTGGACGCTTCAACCCGAACGTCTTGATGCGGTGACACCGCTCATGAAGCGGATAACAGTTGCCGTCATCATCCGACCCACCAAGCGACAACGGGATCTCGTGGTCGATCTCGAAACCCTCGCCAGCAGGTATTTCCTCATGGCAGAAACCACATACGCCACCATGGGCAAGGAATATCCGCTTGCGACGGGCCGGCGTCATCGCACGGCGCTTCTTCACCATCGCCATCAGGCTGATCCTCCCGTGGCCTCGGTGCATGCTGCCGCCATCTTTCGGCGCTGCGCCAATGTCGGCGGACGGGAATAATCCTGTTTTGCACGGCGTCGGCCATCAGCATGGCAACGGGTTTGCCAGAGGTTCTCTGGCTTCATGCGCAGCGCTGCGGCAATGGCGCGTTCCGCCGCGGGGTTGGGCTCGTACAGCGTGTCGGACGCGGCGCAACGGCGCAGGCCGCATTTGCGGTCTATACCGCCACAAGTCAGTCCGGCCTCGAAGATGAGGGCCTTGATCCTGGCGGCTTCGTCGAGCCTGCGCTTGTCCCAAGCGGACATGGCCTTGCCATCCATCACGCCGCCTCCTTCGAAGCAGGTGAACCAGGGGACGGCGCAGGACGGGGGATATCGGAGGGCCAGGAAAGATCGGCGGGCCAATGGTCGGAGAACCATTGCGTTACTTTGGTTGCACGGCGAACGGTAACGTCGTGACCGCGCTTAAGACGAGCGTAGAAATCGCCGGAACTGGCCGCGTATGTGGAAATGGTACCCGTAGATAAACCAGTAACCGCGGAGTAGATGTCGAAGAGCCGGATAAGGGATTGGTCATACATGACGAACATAATTGGTCATGTATGAAGTTGTGTCAAGCGTATTTGTTATGCGTGACGAGATGCGGCAACTTCGCTATATCTGACGAATGGATTACCGCGAAATTCAATCAGCACTAAGATCCGCGATTGATGAACAGGACACAAACCCATTTCGAGCAGCAACATTGGCTGGGCTGCCCGGAACAGCTATTCGGCATGCGCTTGAAGGCCATGAACCAAAGGCTGGTCGGCTGATTGAAATTTGCCGCGCTCTCGGCCTCGAATTCTACATAGGGCCTCCGCGTGATGCCCACGTTTCTTTGGATAATCAGGGGCCTTCCGTGTCCGCTCGATCGCCAAAAGTGTCCCGCGACATGGAGGCTGCTGCACAGTCAATGAACCGAGCGATCGTGGAAATGGGCGGTGATCCTATCCCGGACGATTTGTGGCCAACTCTTGCCCAAAAACTAAGCCTTTCGGGTCTTCCTGTCGATTTGGAGGTTGCAGATGAGCCCCCAGAATTGGACCAGGACGTCCTCATGGTCGATTTTGCTGAAAACGTCAGGGCAGCGGCTGGATCGGGTGCTATGGTCTTCGAGGAAGCTGCCGATCTTCAGGTGGCTGTGCCGCGCTCGGTCCTGCCGCGATGGGTGAGTACGCGCGGTCTGATCTGCATCCGGGCAGCGGGGGACTCCATGGAGCCGACTCTGAGCGACGGCCACCTGATCCTCCTCGACCGTTCTCAGATTGAGCCTGTAGACAACAAGGTATTCGTCATCCACACCGATGACGGCCTTGTGGTCAAGCGCGTTCGCAAGACGGATGACGGCTGGCAGATGACGAGTGATAACCCGGCCTACAAGTCAAGGCCCTTGGGCGAATGGGATCGCAATGTGGGCCGTGTGGCCTGGTCAGGACCTTTGCCGGCGACCGAGGCGGGCGGTTAGCATCGACTGATAGGAGGACCATTCATGTGGACGGCAGCGTTGAAATCAGCGAAACGCGGTAGTGCAGGTATTGCTGTAGGACTGTTTTGGGTTGTTTGGGCCATTGCTGCAATACCGACTGCACTTTGGTTTGGTTGGGGCATGCTTGACAGCCTCGCGAACGGCGCACTGCCCGATGTCGCCGAACTGCCGCCTCAACTCTGGGATTTTGCGCGAACTCTCTGGCACAGCATCTTTGTCTCTGGTGCGGGTGTTGCCAGCGTTCAGACCGTCACGAGGGCCGCTGAAAATTACATGACAAAACGGACGCCAACACCATCAGAGGTGTAAGGCCAGATCCGATGCGCAGAGCCCTTATTCCGGTTCGGGGTGTTCGCGCACCCCGACCCCCGCCCTGGCCGTTCATGGCCTTTGCCAGCGGAAGCGGCGACGACAGTGCCAGATGGTTTGTGGGTCGTACAGCGGACCATGGTCCGGGGAGTTAAGCTGTGGTTAGCTGTGGTGATTTTTGCACAAGAGTGTTATTGACGCGGTCATGGGAAACCGACGGGCGAGCGGAGTGAGAGGCATGACAGACGACGAACACAATGAAGAAATCGCCAAAGCTGTTAGGGCTTACTCAGTGAATAAGCCCCGCATTGCTTGTCTGGAACGTCGTCTCGGCGATTTCGCACGGCGCATTCAGTCGTTCGTCGACAATCCCGACCTGAGCAGTTCGTACGTCGTCGATTATCTTGACGAGATACGGGATTTTCCGTCCGATCCCCGAGAGGATGCCGCAGATCTGAAAGGGCTGCGCGACGAGCAAGCCCGACTCAAAGACCTGTTCCAGGCACATAATTTGGAAATCGGCTGATACGAGCGGACAATGGTCCGGAGGTCAGGACTTTTCGGTGTCCCCGTCCAGTTCGATGCGCCCCGGCCTGAAGATAGCTCGGTTGAGAGCCATGAAGCCCTGTTCGATGTTGGTTCTGGCGATTGCGAGCCATCGCTGGTCGATTTCGTCGGCGCCTTTCATGTCGTCCATCCGGCGCAGAAAGATTTCCTCGGCGACCTTGTTGGCGTTGACGAGCCTGACCATCTCGTCGGATTGCGGTTGGTAGCCTTCGACGGGCGGCTTTGCCGCCCTTCCCGGCACGGCGTCGCTTCGCTTGCCTTCGACCGGTAGTCCCTTGTTCTCGTTGTCCATGGCGATTGTCATCCTTTCCCGCATGTTGCGTTGAAGACGTCGAGGAATGTGGCGCCTTCCTTTTTCGACTGTTCGGTATCGTTGGTGCTCCAGGTTGGCAGTGTCGGCCTGAGCGCATCGCAGGCGGCGCCGGTGCCTGGTTGGGTGGTGGTGCATGCGGCGAGCAGGGTCGCGGCCAGCAGCATGCTGGCGATCGCGGCGCCCCTACTCATCGCGCAGTCTCCCGTGCTCCTTGAGCCTTTCGTCACCGGGCCGTGTGTCGGCTTCTGCGCGTTCCAGGGCGGCGTCTGCGCGTTTGCGGGTCTCGTGGTAGTCTTTGAGCTTGCGGCGCTCCTCGGCGCGCTCGGCGTCCCTGCGGCCCTTGCCGTAGATTGCCAGCCCGCCAAGTACAAAGACGCCACCTGCGACGGCCATGCGTCCGATGCGTGTTGTGGCGAGCCAGGCGAAGGCGGCGATCATGCGGCGTGGACCTTCATCGGCCGTTTGCCGCCCATGGTGTCGTAGAGCACGCTCATGAGGCATTGCATGTCCTCGGCATCGAGCCCGCCGCGATCCGTGTCCGAGGCGTTTTGCAGCAGGCGCACGATGTCGGCATTGGCTGTCCATGCGAAATTGCCGCTTTCGTGGATGATGTATGCTGCGCCATCCTGCAGCTTGAGCGAGAATTTCGTGTCCATCAGCGCACCCCTTGTGCCCAGTGTTTCAGCCGTTCGCGCATGATCCATGCGCCCGACAGCACGATGACGCCGGCGAGTGCGAGGGCGACGATCTGTGCGGTGCCTGAGAGTGCCGAGACGGCGGTGACGGCGGTACCTGCGCCGGCGGCGATCTGGGTGGCGGAGGCGCGCACGGTGGTCGACTGGGTGCGCGATGTGCGGGGTTTCTTTAAAGGCAAGCGAAGCGACGCCGTGCCAGAAAGGGCGGCAGAGCCGCCCGAGACGGGTGCTTCCGGTTCCTTCATTTCCGCTGAAATCCGCTCGCGCAGGATGTTGCCGGCGTTGACGGGCTTCATCGGCCCTTTGGCGTCGGGCAGCCAGGTGATGTCCCACTTGCCGCGCTGCTTGATGCCGAGCGTCGGTTGCACTTCCGCGTGGGTGAGCACGGTCTGCGGGGTGACCGGTATTCCATAGCCTTCGCACAGATCGGCGCAGAGCTCGGCGAGCGCGTCGATCTGCTTGTGGTTGATCGGGTTCTTGCCCGGATCGAAGGGGCGTTCGATGGCCTCGTGCATGCCGCACAGCGCGATGCCGATCGATCCGGTGTTGCAGCGCCTTGTGTGGGCGGCGTATCGGCCGTCGGTGCAGTCGAGATTGGCTTCCGGCTTGTGTTTGCCCTGGTGCACCTTGCCGGTCCAGTCGATGGCGAAGTGGTAGTGTTCGGCGTCGAGGTTGTTGAAGGTGCCGGTTCCGCCCGTCCAGTGGATGATGATGCGTTTCATCACGCGTGTTCTCCCTTGTATTCGAGGCTCATTATGGCGGTTTTGGTCGTTTGTTTTCAGCGGACCATGGTCCGCTGAAAATCCCTCGCGCGATCGGCCATAATGGCTGTCATGAACGACACCACAACCAAAGCTTCGCTCTCCGATCTCCCTGCCCCCGGTTTGGGCGCAACCGCTTCGCTCTCCGATCCGGGCGGAACCGCTTCGCTCTGCGCCCTTGATGGCTGGATCGACGTGGCGCGGGCCGGCACCTGGCGCGACATGGAGGGGCGCCAGGTGAAGCTGACGGCGCAGACGCTTGCGGCGATTGCGGCCGATTATGCGCACGCCGATCCGGCGCCTGTGGTTGTGGGTCATCCGAAGGACGACGCGCCGGCCTATGGCTGGGTGGATCGACTGCGGGTGACGGGCGACCGGCTGCAGGCGAAGCTTTGCGATATCGCGCCGGCGTTTCGCGATGCGGTTGCGCGCGGCAGCTATCGCGGCCGTTCGGTCGCCTTGCGCGAGGGCCGGCTGGTGCATCTGGGCTTTCTGGGCGGTCGTGCGCCGGCGATCCCCGGCCTGGCGCCGACGCGGTTTTCGGCGCCGGCCGACAGCATCATCGAATTCGCGGCCAAGGATGCCTTGGATACGGCACTGGCCGCTTCCGGCGAATGGCGGGGCTGGCGTGTGCTTGCCCGCCTCCTGCGCTCCATGCGCGAGCGGATTGTGGCAAGCGACGGCGTGGAGGCGGCGGATCGGGCGCTGCCGGACTGGCAGATCGAAGAGGTCGCTTCCCTGGGGCAGGCGAGCCTGCCGGGCGCGGCGCTGGCCCTGGAAGAAACCGGGACAGCCGAGACAGACGAAACGGACAAACCAAGTGGAGACGAAAACATGACGGGCGAGAGTGATGGCGCGGCCGACCTGGCGGCGCGGGAAAAGGCGCTTGCCGAGCGCGAGGCGAAGCTGGCGGCCGATCAGGCGGAACTGACCCGCTCGCAGGCGGAAGCGGAAGTGGCGGCGCGGTTTGCCAGGGCCGATACGGCGCTTGAGGCGCATGTGCAGGCGGGCCGTGTTCTGCCGGCCGAGCGGGCCGGTCTTGCGGCGCTGCTGGCGAGCCTTCCGGTCGATGATGGTGCGGTGATCGCCTTTGCGGCGGCCGACGGCAAGACCGAGAAGAAGGCTCCGGGCGCGGTTCTGGAGGCGTTCTTGTCGGCGCTGCCTGCGCGGGTCGACTATGGCCGGCACGCTGGCCGCGACAGCGCACCGGCGGATGGCGGTGACCGCGGCGGCGGCGGCGATCCTGCGGCGATCGCCGCGCAGGCGACGAAGCACCGCGAGGCGGCTTTGGCGGCCGGGCGCACGCTCACCGTCGCGCAGGCCGTCGACGAGGTGATGAGCGGGGCGGCCCAGATCAAGCAAGGGAGCGGCGCATGAGACAGGACGGCGATCTGATCACCAACGAGCAGGCGTCCGGCGCCATCGGTGCGTTCCGGCTGGTCCGGTGGGGCGCCCAGGACGGTGCGGTCACCCAGGCGGCGGGCGCGACCGCGCATCTCATCGGCACGACCCGGTGTGCTGCCGTCGCCGGCGATCGCATCGACATCTACCGTTCGGGCATCGCCGAGGTCGAATATGGCGGTGTCGTCACCCGTGGTGCGCCGCTGACGGCCGGTGCCGGTGGCAAGGCCGTGGCGACGACGACGAACCGCGACCACATCATCGGCTTTGCAGAGGTTGCCGGTGTGGCCGGCGATATCGGCTCGGTGCGCATTGTGCCGCAGCGCTACTGACGTTTCGAGGAGGAAGCATGTCCACCCCATTTCAGACCCATGAGCGGCTGACCGCGATCGCGCTCGCGGTTCGTCCGCGCGGCTTCATCGCCGATCTCGTGCTGCCGCGCGTGTCGGTTGGCGCGGAGGATTTCAAATACGCCAAGGGTCGGCCGCAGGAGACCCACACCATCCCCGACACGCGGGTCGGTCGCCGCTCGCGGCCGAACCAGGTCGAGTTCGGCGCCGACCTGGTGTCGGCCTCGACGCAGGACCACGCGCTCGACGATCCGGTGCCGATCAAGGACATCGAGAAGGCGCGCGCCCAGATGAGTTCCTGGGACCCGCTGGCGGAAGCCTCCACCAACACGGCGGTGCTGTTGTCGCTGGCGCGCGAACGGCGCGTGTCGAGCCTGGTGACGACGGCAGCGACCTATGCGGCGACGAAGCGCACGACGCTGGCAGGAAGCAGCCAATGGAGCCACAGGGACAGCGATCCGATCAAGGCGGTGGCGGAAGCGCTGGACGCGTGCCTGGTGCGACCCAACATCATGGTGATCGGTCAGGAGGCATGGACGGGCCTGCGCCGCCATCCGAAGATCGTCGAGGCGACCAAGATGACCGGCGCTGGCAACGAGGCGGCCGGCATGGCCACCAAACGGGCTGTCGCGGAGCTCTTCGAGATCGATGAGGTGATCGTCGGCCAGGCCTTCTATTCGTCGGCCAAGAAGGGCCAGGACGCGGTCTATGCGCGGCTGTGGGGCAAGCACTGCGCGCTCATCCACCGCAACACGGACATCGCCGGCGCCGAGAGCGCCATCCCGACCTTCGGCTTCACGGCCGAGTGGATGCCGCGCGAGACGCTGACGGCGACGGACGATCTTGCCGGCATCATGGGCTCGGAGATCGTGCGGGTGCGCGAATGCATCCAGGAACTGATCGCCTGGCAGGACGCGGGCTATCTGTTCAGGAGTGTGGTGCAATGAAGTATCGTGTTCTGGACGGCCTCGATCTCGACAACCGGGCCTATGCGGCCGGCGACACGGTGGCGATCGACGATGACGCCATCGCGGCGGCCCTGGTGGATGACGGAGTGATCGAGGAACGGCGGGAGAACCCGCCGGAGGCAAGCGAAGCGCCGCCGGACCAGGGTGAACAAAGCGACGCCGTGCCCGGAACGGCGGGGAAACCCGCCGGAGGCGAACAAAGCGACGCCGTGCCAGGAACGGCGGGGGAACCCGCCGGAGGCGAACAAAGCGACGCCGTGCCAGGAACGGCGGGGGAACCCGCCGGAGGCGAACAAAGCGACGCCGTGCCAGGAACGGCGGGGGAACCCGCCGGAGGCGAACAAAGCGACGCCGTGCCAGGAACGGCGGGGGAGCCCGCCGAAGGCGATGCAGACGGTGACGATGCAGATGCGGATGCGGATCGCGCTGCCCGGCTGATGGCGGCCATCGCTCTTCTGAAGCCCGACAATTCCGAACACTGGACGGCTTCGGGCAAGCCGAGGACGGAAGCGCTCGAGGCGGTCTCCGGCCTGGAGAGTGTCAGCGCCGCCGAACGCGATGCGGCCTGGGATGCGCATCTTCGCGGCCAGGACGGATCAGGCGCCGGAGGGACCTGACGGACATGAATGACGCTGCGGCGACGCCCTATGTGAGTGAGCAGAACCTCATTGACCGGTTCGGCGAGAGCGAGCTTGCGCAACTGACCGACACGGTGAACCGGCCGGCAAGCACGGTCGATGCCGCCAGGGTCGCGGCCGCGATCCGCGATGCCTCGGCGCTGATCGACAGCTATATCGTGGCGCGCACGCCGCTGCCGCTCAATACGATACCCCCGGTACTGACGCGTGTTGCCGGCGATATCGCCCGCTACTACCTGCATGGCAGCCGTGCTGATGGCGACCATCCGGCGACCATGCGCTACCGCGACGCGCTTTCCTGGCTGAAGGACGTGGCGAAGGGCACGGTCCAACTGGAGTCAGGGGGACCTGACGGTGGTGCGTCAGGGAGACCTGACGGTGACCCGGAACCGTCTCAGGGCGGCGCCAACCACAAAGGCCGCCGCGTCTTCACCGACGAGAGCCTGAGGGGCTTTTGATGACGGGCGTTACGATCACCATCGACGATGCCGAGATCAACGCCATGCTGGCGCGGGTCGAAAAGGCCGGCGCAGACACGCAGCCGCTGATGGAGGAGATCGCCGGGGCGATGCTCTTGTCGACGCAAGCCCGCTTCGAGACGCAGACCGGTCCCGACGGCACGCCCTGGCAGCGGCTGTCACCGCGCACGGCGGCACGGCGGCTGAACCGCAAGGGTATCCGACGCGGCTTCGATAACATCCTGAGGGTGTCGAACCGGCTCTATGACAGCATTGTCGGTGAGGCCTCGGCAACGCAAGCCGCGGTCGGATCCAATGTCACCTACGCCGCGGCGCATCAGTTCGGTGCCGAGATCGAGAAGCCAGAGCGCGCGGCAACCGTGATCCACGAGATCAGGGGCCGCAGGGGCGAGGAACGGCTCGGCCGGTTTGCCAAACGCAACAGGAAACGCGCCATCGAGCGCAACGTGACCATCGGTGCCCATACGATCACCATTCCGGCGCGGCCATATCTGGGCTTTTCGAAGGAGGACCGGGAAGAGATCGCCGCGATCGCGGTAGAGCATTTCGAGGCTGCCGCCGCAAAGGCCCTGTCATGAGCGCCATTGACGAGATCATCGCAGTCCTGACGTCGGAAGGAACCGTGTTCGCGTCCGTTGCGGGTGCCGCCGACCTGGCGGCGATCGAGGACGGTGCCATCGCCCTTCCGGCCGCCTTCGTCGTATCGGTCGAGGAGGTGACGGGCCCGAACGAGCGTTTCGGCGCTGGCGCGAAGGTGCTGCAGCGCCACGAGGCCGATATCGCCGTCGTCATCATCGTCGACAACGTCAGCGATGTGGTCATGGGTGCGGCCCGTGACGAGGTCGAGAATGCCAAGCGGTTCGTGCGTGGCTGCCTGCTCGGCTTCTGCCCTGACGGCGCGGAAGAGCCGATGACGCATGTGTCGGGCACGATCCTGAAGGCCCGCCACGGAACCGTGTGGTTCGAGGACAAGTACGCACTCACAACCTGTCTGGAGGAGCAGTCATGACAGCCCGCAAGTATTCACGCATGGCGATCCTGGCGGACGTCGAAGCGACCTATGGCGATGAACAGGAGGTGGCCGCCAACTCCAATGCCATGCAGATGAACGACGTCACCCTGACGCCGCTGGCCGGCAACGAGGAACGGCGTGACCTGATGCTTCCCTGGCTGGGCCATCAGGGGGTGATCCTGACCGGCAACCATGTGATGATCGAGGGCGCGGTCGAGATCGCCGGTTCGGGTGCGGCCGGAACGGTGCCCAAATACGGCCCGCTGCTGCGCGCCTGCGGCCTCTCCGAAACCGTCACGGCTGGCAGCAGCCGCAGCAACGCACAGGCGAAAGTCCGCTACAAGCCGGTCTCGTCGGGCGAGGCGAGCATCTCCATCCACTACATCCAGGACGGTGTGCGCCATGTGGCGCTGGGAACGCGCGGCAACGTGCAACTCGACTTCACGCCGCAGCGCATTCCGCGCTTCCGCTTCACGCTGACGGGGCTGCTTGGAACGATTGCCGACCAGGCGCTGCCGTCGCCGGAGCTGGGCGAATTCCAGAAGCCGCTGATCGTGTCGAAGGCCAACACGACCTTCAGGCTGCACGGCCATCAGGCCATTGCCGAGAGCGTCACGTTCGACCTCGGCAACCAGGTCGAGCAGCGGCTGCTGATCGGCGACGAAAGCATGGTGCTGAGCGACCGGCAGGCGACCGGCAGCGCCGTCGTCCAGGCAACGAACCTTGCCACGGTCAACTGGTTCGAGATCGCCCAGGCCGCGACGAAGGGCGCGATGAGCCTGGTTCACGGAACGACCGCCGGCCATATCGTCGAGGTCGCCGCACCGGCCGTGCAGATCGGTCGGCCAACGCAAGGCCAAAGCAACAACATCGTCAACTACACGCTGCCGCTGATGCTGACGCCATCGGCCGGCAATGACGAACTGTCGATCACCGTACGCTAGGAAGGAAGGCTCACGTCCATGAAGTTCAAAATCGTCGATACCTACTGTTTCTGGTGGCCGGTGACGGTGCGCATACCGGATCCGGACAATGCCGGCGCGATTGTCGAGCAGACCTTTGAAGCGCGTTTCCAGGCCGTCGCGCGGGAACGGGCGAAAGAGATCACCACGGCCTTCGCGGCGCTCGAAACGCCCGAGGAACGCGAGGCGCACGAATTCGACCTGGCAAAGGAGTTCATGGTCGACTGGCGCGACGTGGAGGGTGCCGACGGCAGGCAAGTGCCGTTCAGCCAGGACAGCCTCATCGAGGCGCTGGAATATCCCTGGTTCCGCACCGGCGTCTACGAGGCCTACACGCAGGCCATGAGCGGCGAGGCGCGGGTAAAAAACTGACAGGTGCCGCGCGGGCCTGGGCGTTTGCCCGCTGCGGCCGATCGGACCCGCAGAAACCGGCGAAACCCGACGCGCAGGTGCTGGCGGATTTCCAGGCGCTCGGGGTCACGATCGAGCCGGGCACATTCGATCAAGTTCAAGGACAGGAAGAGGCGTTCGAGGTGTGGGCAATCAACTGGCAGGCGGTGACCGGGTTCCTGACCATCGAAACGCAATGGCGTGTCACCGGTACACCCGTCGGTCTTTGCTGGCTCGGCATCGACTACACGGCGGCGGCGGCGGCCCTGCGCGGGCGATCGCACCGCCGCTTCCAGAGGCTTCTCGCCGACCTGCGCATCATGGAAGCGGCCGCCCTGCCGATCCTCAATAACGTCAGGTCCCCTGACGGCAATAACGTCAGGTCCCCTGACGGAAATAGGGGCACCGCATGACGCTGAACCTTCAGATGCTGGCGACGCTCGACGCGAAGGGCGTCGAACAGGGGGCGGCCGAGGCGCGGCGCGAGATCGGCCGGCTCGCAAGCGCCGTCGACCAGGCGGGAGCGGCCAATGACCGGGCGGCGGCATCGGCGACGAACGCGGCCAAGGCACACCAGGCGGCCGCCGCTGCCGCCCGCAACCATGCGCAAGCAGCAAGCAGCGGCGGCCAGAGTGCTGCGCAAGCGACACAGTTGGCCGCCCACGAGGTCACCAACCTGTCCTACCAGATGAACGACATCGCTGTGGGGCTGGCCTCCGGCCAGTCGCCGTTCACGGTCATGGCGCAGCAGGGTCTGCAGGTCAGTCAGATCATGGGCCGGCGCGGGCTCGGCCAGATCATTCCGGCGATCGGCACGGGACTCCTGTCGCTGATCAATCCGACGACGCTCTTCCTCGCCGGCATCACCGCCGTCGGCTACGGCGCATCGGCGGTGTTTTCGGCCATGCGTGACGATATCGAGGATACGGACCGGGTGATCGAACGCCACACCGACCTGATCACCCGCATCAAGGCCGCCTATGAGGAGACCGGTGGGTCCGCCAGGCGTTACGGGATCGACAGCCGGCAAGTCCTGGAGGCCGATCGCAGGGCCGAACTGGTGCGCAACAGGAAGCTTCTCGGCCAGCAACTCGATGAGTTCCTGCCCGACAGTTTCGTGCAGTTCTATCCGCCGGCCCCTCGCACCGGCCCGAACTACGAGCGCCCGACACCGGCCTACGCAGCGCTGCTCGACGACATCAGGACCTTTCAGCAGGCCGCAGCGGATGGCGAGGCGGATATCGTCGCTTTCGACAACGCCCTGGCGGAGCTGTTGAATGGCGACGGCCTCGCACAATGGGAACGCGACGTCATCGAGGCCTTGCGCGACACTGGCGCGGAAGCAAAGAGCACCGCGCTACGGATCGACGAACTCGGGAAATCACTGGACGACATCGGCCTCGAGGCCCGGCGACAAGCACTGAACAAGTTCCTCACCGGACAATCGGACCGGACCGAGCGGCTCAACCGAGAGGCATTCGGATACAGGCTCGGTATCGCAACCGGCGCCGACAGGAAGCAGTTGCAAGAACGCCTGGTGCGCTCGAAGGCGGAACTGGAAGCGCGCCAGGAGATCGCGCGCCGCGAATTCGAGCTCGATAGCGACGAGGCCGACCGCATCCGCGAGAGTTATCGCGCCCGCGCCGAGGCGACAATCATCCTCAACCAGCAGAAGAGCGCCTATGAACGCCTCCGGGAAGCGCGTGAGGCGCTCACCGGACAAAACGACCATATCGCCCGGCTGGAACTGGAGGCGACGCTCATCGGCGCGTCCAACGCGCAACGCGCCAGGGCGATCGCACTGCTTCAGGCCGAACAGGATATCCGCGAACGCAAGATCGATCCGGGCAGCGCGGAGGCCGATCAGTTGCGCCAGGCGGCGGCTCGGCGCGCCGCAGCTGAGGCGCGGCTGGAAGAGGCAAGGGTCGCGCAGGCGCTTTCCCGCAGCCATGAGGAGGACATGCAGCGCTTGGCGTTGGAGGCGCTGCTGATCGGCCGGTCGAACGCTGTGCGCGACCGCGCCATCGCGCTTCTGGAGGCCGAACAGGAGATCCGCCGCCGTGGTATCGACGTCAACGGACGCCTGGCCGAAACGATCCGCGACAACGCCAGGGCGCTGGCCGAGGAGCGAAGCGAACTGGAACGCCAGAAGCGCGCCTGGGGCGAGGTGGAGCGCGCTGGCACCAGCGCCATCGACCGCATCACCGACGGCATCGCCGAGGGCGATATCGGCGGCGCACTGGAGAGTGTCGCAAAGGACCTCACCAAGACCGTGCTGCGGCTGTCGACGGCCAATCCGCTCAAGAACGCATTCTACGGCGCTGACCTGCCGACGCTGTCCGATACGGGCGGCATCGGCGGCTTCTTCGCAGCCCTGCTTGGCGGCGGTCCGGAGGCCATGCGCGCCGGCACCATGAACGTCCAGGCGGCAACGGTGATGCTCAATGGCAGCGCCTTCGGTTCGCCCTTTGGCGCGGGCTCTGGTGCCTTTCCGCCCGCTCCCGGCCTGCCCGGCGTAGCATCGCTCCTCGGCGGCGGCACGGGGGCCTCGCAGGCCTCGCAGGCCACGGTGGCTGCCCAGGCATGGGACTTTTTCTCCGGCAAGGGTCTGAAGGATTTCCAGGTGGCGGCGATCCTCGGCCACATCAAGGCCGAGAGCGGCTTCAATCCGCTGGCCGTTGGCGACGGCGGCCATTCCCTCGGTCTCTTCCAGCATCATCGCGGCCGCGCGACGGGGCTGCTCGACTTCCTCGGCGGGCGCGGCAATCTCGGCAATGTCGGTGGCCAGTTGAACTATGCCTGGAAGGAACTGATGACCAGCGAGGGCCGGGCCTTTCGCAACCTGCTCGCAAGCACCAACCTGCGCGACGCCACGGCCGCCTTCGGCGGTTTCGAACGCCCGGCCGGCTTCTCGCTTTCCAATCCGCAAGCCATGCACAACTGGACCGGCCGACTGCAATTCGCCGAACAGGCGTTGCGCGACTTCGGCAACCGCACATCCGGTGTGACCGGTAATCTCGGCCGCCTCAGTGACGGGCTCGGCAGCGCCGTGACGTCGCTCTCGCAAGGCTCCAATTCGCTGGCCGGCACGGCGTCCGATTTCGCCGGGCAGTCGAAGGGGCTGCTGGGGCAACTGACCAGCGGTCTTCGCAACCTGTTTTCGCGCCTCGAGAACGCAGGCGGCGGCACGTTCGGCGCAGGCGGCAACTGGCTGGCCAGTCTGTTTGGGGGCAGCCAACTCGGTATCGCGCTGTCCGGCGGCGTCGGCCTCTACAATACCGGCGGCTTTACCGGTGGCGGCGATCCGGCACAGCCCGCCGGCATCGTCCACGCCCAGGAGTTCGTCTTCGACGCGCCCGCCGTGCGCCGCCTCGGCGTGCCCTTCCTGGAATCCCTGCGCAGCGGCGAGGCACCCGGCTATCGCGATGGCGGCGTGGTGTCGGCCACGCCCCTGCCGTTTCCTGCCGGCGGTGGAAGCGTCGGCAATGGCTTCGCCAATCCGGCTAACGGCATCGACGAGATCACCATCCGGCTCATCGACGCCGACGGCAACGAGGTTGAGACCCGCCGCAGCAGGACACCCGATGGCCTGCAACTGGAGCTCCTGGTCGACCAGGCCAATGGCAGGCTCTTCACCAAACGCGGCACCCATTCGCACAAGGCACTCGAAGCCTTCAGTCTCCGCAACAAGGTGGGGAGCCGATAGCGATGACCACCTGGCCTTCCAGCCTGCCGCAATATCTCGATGTCCGCGGCGCCAGTGTCGGCATGCCCGAGAACCGCCTGCGCTCCGACGTCGATATCGGCCCGGCCAAGCTGCGCCCGATCGTCTCGCTCAATGTGCGACCGATGTCGGGCACCATGCGCATGACAACCGCCCAGTGGCGCCGTCTCTCAGCCTTCGTGCGCACCACGCTCAAGGGCGGAACGCTGCCCTTCGACTTTCCCGATCCGCTCAGCCCCAAACCGACGTCCGGCGCACGCGCCATGATCAAGGTGCGCTTCGCCGATGAACTGCCGGCCGCAAGGGCAACCTCGCAGGGCCGCTGGCAGGTCACGCTCAAACTGGAGGTCATGCCCTGATGCGAACGATGAGCCGCACCCTGTCGAACCGCATGCGGGCATCGCTGTTTTCCCAGGAGACGGGCGAAGTGGCCATGGCGCTCCTGACCGTCAGCCATGCCGATCTCGATGAGGACCTGCGCCTCACCACCAATCCGGTGGAACGGTTACAGGAAGGCAAGCGAAGCGACGCCGTGCCCGGAACGGCGGGGGAACCCGCCGGGGACGACCCGCTTCTCTATGGCACGAGAAGCCGCGGCGAGCGCTACCTGTTCGCGCCCATCGAGGTGGAACTGCCGCAGGACGTCAATGACGGCGATCCGACGGCGCGCCTGGCCATCGACAATATCGACCTGACGCTGATCGACACCATACGCTCCATAGAGGAAGGCGCCACCATCACCCTGGAGATCGTGCTGGCGTCCGATCCCGACACCGTCGAGATCAGCTTCCCGTCAATGAAGATGGTGTCGGTCGAATACGACCGCGACGCCGTCGCCATCGATCTGGCCATCGACCCGCTGGTCACCGAGCCATGGCCCGGCGACAGCTTCACGCCGTCCGCCTTTCCGGGGCTGACATGATGGAGGCAAAACCAATGAACTTTGCCCGCTATATCGGCATTCCCTGGAACGCAGGCGGACGCGCCTTCGACGGCGCCGACTGCTGGGGGCTGGTGTGGCTGTTCTACCGCCACGAACGCGGCATCGAACTCGACGCCTACCAGGACGCCTATGGCGAAGACTGCAAGGCCTGCGAGGTGGGCGACCTGATCGAGGCCGGACGCTGCGGCTGGACGCAAACGGTCGAGCCCAGGCCCGGCGACGTCGCCATCCTCAGACGCGCCGGCCATGACTGCCATGTGGGCATCGTCGCGCCGCGTCGTCATCTCATGCATGTCGAAAGCGCCGAGGCACCTTCGGTGCTCACCCGCATCGATGACACCTTGAAGCGGCGCATCACCGGATTCTACCGGTGGAACCAAAGCGCCGGGAGGACGCCGTGATGCGTCAGGGGAACCTGACGAAGGCAAGCCCGGCGGGGAACCCGCCGTTAGCGCCGCCGTACCAGGCGCGTCAGGAGGACCTGACGGGGACCAACATCACAATGGCCCCGATCGAGGGCGAGGTCTTCGCGCCCGGCCGCGTCCAGGTGACCGTGCTCGACCATCCGATGGCCAAGCGCCGCATCGAACAGGTCGACACCGGCCAGAGCGTCGGCGCCATCGTGCGCCGGTTCGCAGGCAGCCGCGTCTGCTCGGTCACCGCCGACGGCCGCCGCATCGCCCTTGGCGAGCGCGACCAGGTCATGGCGATCAGCAATGTGCAGATCGTCTGCGTGCCGGGCAAGGGCGCCGGACGGTTCTTCCGCACCATCGCGGGCCTTGCCATCGCCATCCTTGCCGCCGCCGTCGCCGGACCGCTGGTCGGGGCATTGTTCCCGGCGCTTGCAGGCACCGCCGCAACCATCGCCACAGCCGCCGTCACCGGCGGCCTGACGCTGCTCGGAAACCTCGCCCTCAACGCGCTCTTCCCGATCGCCCAGCCGCAATTGGCCGGCGACCAGAGCACAAGCCCGACCTATTCGATCGGCGGCGGACGCAACCGCGCAAACCCCTTCGGACCGATCCCGGTCATCCTGGGAACCCACCGCGCATCGCCGCCCTATGCCGCACTGCCCTATACGGAACTCTCCGGCGACGACCAGTATCTGACCATCCTGGTCTGCTGGGGCTATGGCCCGATGCACATCGGCACCCTCAAAATAGGCGAGACCGATATCGACGAATTCGAGGACGTCGAGGTCCAGACCTTCGCAGGCTTCCCCGACGACCCCAAACCCTCGCTCTATCCCAACCAGGTCATCGAGGAGGCGCTCAACGTCGAACTGGAGCCCGAAACCGACAATGTCCGCACCACAACCGAACGCACCGACCGCATCGTCATCGACCTCCAGGCACCCTCCGGCCTCTTCCGCTACCGCAAGGACGACGCCAAACGGGTCGACCACGCGGTCACCGTCAACGCCGATATCCGCAGGCATACCGACGATGACAGCGAGGTCTGGACGCGCTGGTTCTCGCAAACGCTGAGCGGCAGCGAAGGCGAGGCGATCCGCAAGGCCTTCTCACGCACCGTCGAACGCGGGCGCTACGATGTCAGGATCGTGCGCCAGACACCAAAGGACGACAGCGAGGACCAGGTGGCCGAAAGGGTCTACTGGAGCGCCATACGCTCGATAACCAACGAGAGCCCGGTCAATCCACCGGAACCGCTGGCGCTGACCGCCATCCGCATCAGGGCAACAGCGCAACTGTCCGGCAACATCGAAACCCTCAACGCGCAGGTCACCTGCCTGGTCAAATCGTGGAATGCCGCGACCGCGCGATGGGACGACGAGAGACAAAGCTCCAACCCGGCCGACCTCTTCCGACACGTGCTGCAGGGACCGGCCAACAAGAAACCCGTCCCCGACACGGCAATCGACCTGGAGACACTCGCCGAGTGGCACGGCTATTGCCGCGAAAAGGGCTTCACCTTCGACCAGTACCGCGACTTCCGCGCCTCCGTCTGGTCGACGCTCAAGGACATCTGCGCCGCCGGACGCGCCAACCCGACCTTCCTCGACGGCAAGTGGTCGGTCATCTGGGACGACGTCGACGCACCCGTCGTCCAGCACTTCACCCCGGTCAATTCCCGCGACTTCTCCGCCTCGCGCGGATATCCCGACAAGGTCCAGGCCTTCCGCGTGCGCTTCATCGACGCCGACAACGCCTGGAGCCAAGACGAACGCCTCGTCTTCGCCGACGGCTACGACAGGAACAACACCGAACGATACGACGTCATAGAGTTCCCGGGCGTAACGAACCGCGACCTGGTGTGGAAGCACGCCCGCTACCATATCGCCCAACTGAAGCTGCGCCGCGAGGTCTACCAGATCACCACCGACTTCGAACACCTGGCCTGCGTGCGCGGCGACCGGGTGCTCTTGACCCACGACGTGCCGAAGATCGGCGCAGGCTTCGGCCGCATCAAATCCGTCACAGGCGACCGGGTGACGCTGACCACGCCGGTCACCCTGGAGGAGGGCCGCACACACGTGCTGCGCATCCGCCTTGCCGACGGAACCAGTTCGCTGCGCCGCATCACCACGGCCGGGCCAGCCGAGACCGATACGCTCGACCTGATGCCAGACGAGAGAGCGTCGGGAGGACCCGACGGAGAGCGTCGGGAGGACCCGACGGGAGAGCGTCGGGAGGACCCGACGGTGATGCATCGTCGCCCGCCGCCGGCGACCTCTTCGCCTTCGGCGTCATGGGCTCCGAAAGCAGCGTCTGCCGGGTGCGCGCCATCCGACCGAGCGGCAACTTCGCCGCAACCCTTGAACTCGTCGATGACGCGCCGCAAATCCACCAGGGCGACACAGCGCCGGTGCCGGGCTTCAAACCGACAACCCCGGCGCCGGTCGATCCGTTCAATTATCCGCCCGTCAACCTCGGCGCCGTGCCCTTCGAGGAACTCGTCGAAGGCGGCCTCATCGCCAGCGTCAGGCTGTCCTGGTCGCCGCCGCCGCAACCGGGGGTCGTTGCCTACCTCTACCAGTATCGAAGCGGCGACGGCGAATGGAGCAGGATCTATCGCGTCAGCGGCCAGAAGGCCACCGTGCGCGACGTGCCCGCCGGTCCCTTCGAATTCCGCGTCAAGGCCGAATACGACAGCGGCGCAATCTCCACATGGTCAAGGCGCTACGTGGTGGAGGTGCCGGATCCGAACCGTACCCCGGCAAACGAGATCGTCAGCATCGTCGACATCGAGGACGACACAAAGGATATCTTCAAGGATATCAGGAATGATCTCGACGCCATCTTCGCGCGCATGGACCTGCTCGGTGCCGCCGCAGGCACTACACTGGGTGAACAGACACTGAAGGCGCTGGAACTCGACGTCGCGACAGGCCGGCTCAGCGCCGAAGTGCGAAGAGAAGAGACCGAGCGCATCGAAGGCGACCAGGCATCGCGCGAACCGTCGAAACGGTGCGGGCAACAACCGAGGAAACCGGAGCCGCCCGTGCGAAGGGAGGCCGAAGCAAGGGCCGAAGGCGACGAAGCCAATGCAAGGCTCGCGAGGCCGCAAGGGCAGCCGCCGATGAAGCCGACGCCGCCGTGCTGCGTGAGGCACAAGCACGGGCCGATGGCGACCGCGCCAATGCACGCCTCGCAGAAACCGCCCAGGCAAAGGCCGACGACGTCGACGCCGCCGTAAGAAGGGAAGCGCAAGCACGGGCCGATGGCGACAGGGCCAACGCCGAAATCGCCAATGCGCAAGGGCGCAAGCACGCGACGCGCTCGCAGGCGGCGCTTTCCGGCTGCAGGCCGGGCCAGCCGCGGCAGCAGCACCGCGCGCTTCTCCGTCTGGTCAAGGCAGGCGTCGGAGACCAGTATATCGACAGCGGCATGGTCATCGAGGTCACCGGATCACGCCGAAGCCAACGCAGCCGTGTCGCCTTCCTGGCCGAACGCTTCACCATTTCGGACGGAACAAGCCAAACCGTACCCTTCAGCTTCCAGACGAGACCGCAACAAATCGGCGGCGTCACCGTGCCCGCAGCCTCTATCTCAAACAGGCCCTCATCCGATACGCCTCCATCGACACATTGCTCATCAGGGAAAATGCCGTCACGGTTCCCGCCTCAGCAGAGGAAATCTTGTCGCCGGCACAGGCTGGGCCAACTTTTCTCACCTGGTGTCTTCGGCCATCAACCTTAACATTGCAAGCCCGGTCCTGGTGCTCTGGGCAATCGAGCAGGGATATGGACGAGGCGCCGGACACTGGTCGTCCGGCTTCGGGTCAATGGAGTGGTCCATTTCGAGCGCCAGTACATGGGAGCGACAAATGACTACCCGTCGGGCAATTCATCATCAATCGACCGGCCGCCTCACCACCGTCGCCCTGGACTGGGCGGCACGGAAGACAGATCGATGCGCGCGGATCCCTCACCCTCTTAGGTATCCAGCGATGAACCGCGACTATCTCCTGCATCGAAACGCAACGATCCTCCAGATCGGCCAATCCCCGTCACAAGAGGCTGTCGACGTCCTGGCACGGTCCCTGGATGCCGAAACGCTGTGGGGCCGTTCGAGGTCGCGCCGGATCCAACACGACATCGCATCGTCAAGGGACGCATCACACCACGCGACGACATAGAGGAGCGCGAGACCGAAGCGGCATGGATGGCGCTGCGACAACAGCGCAACCGGCTCCTGGCAGAAAGCGATCATACACAGCTCCCGGACGTGCCGGGCGACCGGCAGGACTGGGTCGCATACCGGCAAGCGCTGCGAGATCTTCCAGACACAACCAACAACCCAATCAACGTAACATGGCCAGAACACCCGAAACGAATGGACAAGCCAACGACGTTCGCAACAGCCAGGCGGAAACCTGAAACCATGACAAACATCGTCAGCAGCGGCACCGTGACCAGTCACCAACGGCAGCACAAACGTCACCGGCAGGGGAACCAGCTTCCAGACCGCACTGGTCAAAGGCGGCACACTCATCGTCGCTGGCCTGTCAAGTGCCCATCCAAAGCGTCGAGGACGAAACACACCTGACGCTTCTCATGCCATGGCCGGCAGACCACGCGCACCGCACCATACGTCATCCAGCGCGAGCGCGCCGCAGCCGCAAGCGCCATCGAGGCCAATGACCGCCTCGCACAGGCCGTCAGAAGGCTCGAAGCCGGAACCCTCATGCGACCCGACGCCATCGGAACACGCACCCAGCGAAACGACCATGACAACGCACGACAAGGCTTCATCTATGCCGTGCCGGCAACGGCGCGGGCAGCACAGCGACCATCTACATCAAACTCTCCGACCGCAATGGCCACTGGTCGACAGGGCAGAACTGGGGCGGACCCGCCGGACCACGTGGCACTGACGGACGTCCCGGACGTAACGGCGTAAACGGAAGTCCGGGCAGCGATGGCGATGACGGACAGGACGGCACCGATGGATCAGGCGTCGAGTTCATCTTCCGAAGCACAACCACAAGCCGCCGTCCCGCAACGCCCCAAACCACGACAACACAGAGACGGGCCGACCACCATGTCCCACCCGGATGGTCGCCAGCCCCGGCAGATGTTAGCGCCTTCGTACCATATCTCTGGGTGACCAAACGCATCGGAAGCCCCGGAAACTGTCCGCATTCGCGCAACCCGCACTGTGGGCCAGATACGGACGCGACGGCAGACCCGGCTCGCGCGGCCAACCAGGCCAGGACGGCAGCGATGGCGATGACGGACAGGACGGCGCCGACGGATCAGGCGTCGAGTTCATCTTCCGACGCGCAACCACAAGCCGTCGTCCCGCAACGCCCCAAACCACGACAACACAGAGACGGACCGACCACCATGTCCCACCTGGATGGTCCGCCAGCCCGGCAGATGTTAGCGCCTTCGTACCATATCTTTGGTGACCAAACGCATCGGAAGCCCCGGAAACTGGTCCGCATTCGCGCAACCCGCACTGTGGGCCAGATACGGACGCGACGGCAGACCCGGCTCGCGCGGCCAACCAGGCCAGGACGGCAGCGATGGCGATGACGGACAGGACGCGCCGACGGATCAGGCGTCGAGTTCATCTTCCGACGCGCAACCACAAGCCGTCGTCCCGCAACGCCCCAAACCACGACAACACAGAGACGGACCGACCACCATGTCCCACCTGGATGGTCCGCCAGCCCGGCAGATGTTAGCGCCTCCGTACCATATCTCTGGGTGACCAAACGCATCGGAAGCCCCGGAAACTGGTCCGCATTCGCGCAACCCGCACTGTGGGCCAGATACGGACGCGACGGCAGACCCGGCTCGCGCGGCCAACCAGGCCAGGACGGCAGCGATGGCGATGACGGACAGGACGGCACCGACGGATCAGGTGTCGAGTTCGTCTTCCGACGCACCGCAAGCGCCGAGGCACCCGATACACCCAACGCGGATTCCGTTCCGGTCGCCACGCGCATTACCGTCAGGAATGGGACACACTGGACCCTCGAGTTTCCCAACGACAGCCTGATCACAATAGTGCAGGGCTCCATTGTCGGCTTTGTCGCCCCCACGAGTTCCGGTGCATCACTGGCCGTGCTCGTCACAGAACGGGATCGTAACCCGATATTGGGCGACGCTGCGATCCGCAACGCCGACGGCTCAGCCCTCGCACCCGGGCAGATCCAGCAAGGCCAGACATATTACATACGCAGACATGGTAACACATGGCGGCTCATCGAAGCGCCCGGTGATCCCGACGAAGCCGGCTACGTGCCGCCGGACTGGTCCGACACCCCCGTCGGCGTCACCACTGCCGAACCCTACTTGTGGGTCAGCCAACGAACCGGAAGCCCCGGAAACTGGTCCGCATTCTCGCAACCCGCACTGTGGGCCAGATACGGACGCGACGGCAGGCCCGGGCCTCAGGGCGAACAGGGCGAACGAGGTGAACAGGGCGAACGGGGGCCTCGGGGGGTGTCGGGATCAGCAAACGCGGCGTACCTCCTCTCTCTCACTCCGGGAACAATCGCCCGACAACGGGCCGGCGACATCGGCACCTATGCGCTCGCCAGAAACTTCAACAGTGACGCCGCCTCGTTCGGCGACACTGTCGCAGGATCCGACCTGCTACCGGCAGCAAACACGAACTTTTCTTCAGGCACACGACTGTCAGGAACATGGCGCTGTATGGGCGTCGCAGCCGAAGGCTCAACCCACGTCGGCAAAACCACACTCTGGATGCGCATCAGATAAGGCACAGACAACCATGACCCAAAACGCATTCCCAGACTTCCGCAACGCCAGACACACCGACGGCAACCGCATCGACTGCGAGATCAACGACCCCGAATACGGATGGATCCCCATAACACTCGACCAGGACGAACACGCCGACCTCATCGCCCATGTCAGAACCACAGGACCCGTAGCGGCAAAGGTGATCCCGCCCGTGACACCACAGGCCGTCAAGGACGAGGCACGCCGCCGCATCCTCGCCATCGCGCCAGAATGGAAGCAACACAACCTGACAGCCGAGGCAACAGCCCTCGCCGAAAAAGGCCGCGATACATGGTCCGCCGACGAACTGGCCGCATGGAACAACACACAAACCATCCGAAGGCAGATCAACGACATCCGTCAGGCATCAAACCGCATCGAGGCTCTCAACCCCATTCCGTCCGATTTCGAAGACGATAAACACTGGCCGTGAAACAGCCTTGAAACGACCTTGCAACAGCCTTCAAACAACACAACAAGAGAGCCCGAATTTGTCACCGAAAATGGCCAGAAATTCAGCCCGGATTTCTCGCCATTTTTAACCGGAAAAGCAAAGACTTTTGTTGGCGAAACGCAAAGACTTTTGTTGCGCTACAGCCAGGTCCCTGAGGACCGCACGACCGGTGTGGATGGAGGTCCCCAGGTCGCCGGTCAGCACGTTGCCGAGATAGATGACGAAGCGCTGTGGCACCGGCTTGTCGAGGCCGCGTTCGACGCGGATCGTCTCGACCATTTCGGCCGTCGCATCGGGGCCGGCGGCCAGTCGCGCCGGATCGCCCGGCGCGACATTGGCAATGACAAACATGATGGCCAGCAGACCGACCAGCATAAAGACCATCATCACCAGTCGACGGGCGATCAGTCTGAGCATCCGGGAACTCCTTGGGCGCCGAGGGCGGCCGGCGCGGGAGAACGCCGGCCGCTATCAGACCTACTTTCCGATATGCAGCGGATAGAGGTCAATTTCCTCGGTCATGCGGATGGGGCTGTCCTGGAAGCCTTCCACCCAGTCGCGGATGGCGAAGCGACGGTTGCGCATCATGCCGAAGATCTCCGGCTGCAGTTCGACGATGCGCTCCTGGATCGCCGCGTAAAGCGGTTCGCGCTTGGCCCAGTCAGTCTCGTTGCGGGCCTCTTCGATCATCGCATGCAGCTTCTCGTCGCCCAGGTAATGCGAGCCGTAGTACTTGCCGAAGGAGGTCGGATGGTACTGGATCGCCACCGCGTCGGGATCGGTTGAAACCGGCGTGGCAAAGATGGCGATGATATCGGGCGCCGTGGCAACATCCGAGGCGCGGCCAACCATGTTGGGCCAGGTCAGGGGTGTCATCTTGACGCTGATATTCAGGTCCTTCAGCGCGTCGATCAGGATGAGGCCCATCTGGCGCTCTTCTTCGAAGCCCTGGACATAGACATACTCGACCTCGAAACCGCCGTCCGGCCATGCCGACTTGGCCAGATATTCCTTGGCCTTGTCCATGTCGCGGCGGGGAATGCCAGCGACTTCGACCTTGCCCTGGATGGCATCGCTGAACGGGCTGGTCTGCAGCTTGGCTTCGCCATTGAAGATCTTGACCAGTCCGTCATAGTCGAACGCATAGGCGATCGCCCTGCGGACATTGATGTCCGACATGTGCTCGTTCTGAGTGTTGAACTTCAGACCGAACGCGGTCAGAGCCGGCAGTGTCGTGGTGTTGATGCCATCGCGTGCGCCGACCTTTTCCATTTCTTCCGGTGTCAGCCCGCCGACGATGTCGGCCTCACCCTTGATGAGCGCGGCGCGCTGGGCGGCACTTTCGCGAACCAGCTTGTAGATGATGCCGCCGAACTTGTCGTTGTCGTAGGGAAAGCCCTTCCAGTAGTCGTCATTGACTTCCAGCCAGTAGGCCTTGCCCTGTTCGAACTTCGACAGTTTGAAGGGGCCGGAACCGGCGGCGTTTTCGTTGAGCCAGGTCTGACCGCGATCGTCACCGGCATTGGCTTCGACCACCGCCGGATTGACGACGAACCACCAGGGCAGGAACGACAGGAACGGCGAATAGGGTTTGTTCAGAGTGAACTTGACGGTGTGGTCGTCGACCGCCTCGATGCCATCCGGCGACAGGAAATCCTGCAGCATCCAGGCCGGACCCTTGTTGAGTTCCAGCGTGCGGGCGAAGGAATAGCGCACCGCTTCCGCGTTCACCGGGGAGCCGTCATGGAACTTGGCATTGTCGACCAGGTGGAAGGTCCAGGTGAGACCGTCGTCGGACACATCCCAGCTCTTGGCCAGCCATGGCTTGATCTGCGGCGGATTGCCTTCGTACTTGACCAGGCCGTCATAAAGACCCTGCACCATCATGCGGATGGCATAGTCATATTTCTGGGCCGGATCGAGGGTCGACACCGGCTGGCGACCGGCGATCACCAGGTAGAGCTTGTCATCGAGCTTCTCGACAGCCTGCGCGGCCGTCGCGGTACTGATGGCCAGCACGGCGCCGAGGGCCGCCGATCGCAGCCGATTCCAGGAAATGAACATGGCGTGCTCCTTTTTTGCGCCCAGGTCGGGCTTTTGAATTGCATCAAAATTGCAGGCATCGACCGCGCTGCAAATTCGTTATTGTCAATGGCCTGTATTGGCTGAAACTATCTTGCCTCGTCAGGCCCATAAGCTGCGCCAATGCAGTCCATAAAATGACGGAGGATACCCTCTATTTCTCTTTTTTTTCAGACTGTTAAGTGCGAACTGAACGTCATAAGCCGACGCTATCCGGCATATACGATAATTCTATTTGCCAATTGGCGGCGGGGGCCTGAGATTCTTGCGCACGCAATAGGCACAATCCCGGCGAGCACCGCCCGCGACAGGATGACAGCATGACGACATTGGCGCAAAGAGCCCCCAGCCAGACGACCCGACGACTGACGGCCGACGACATTGAAGCGTTGGCCAAGGGTGCCTGGATTCTCGGCACCGGCGGGGGCGGAGACCCCTACCACAAGCTATTGAACATGCGTCTGCTTTATGACGCAGGCCACTCGGTATCGCTCGTCGACCCGATGGCCCTGGCCGACGATGCGGTGGTCGCCGTGCTGTCTAATATGGGCGCTCCTCTGGTGGGCCAGGAGCGGCTTGCCGACCCGCAATTTGCCGTCAAGCCGCTGCGCATGATGGAAGAATATATCGGCCGCAAGTTCGATGCGGTGATGGCGCTGGAGATCGGTGGCGGCAATGGCGTGCATCCCATGCAGGTGGCGGCGCTGACGGGCTACCCGGTGGTCGACGCGGACACGATGGGCCGCGCCTATCCGGAAGCACAGATGACGTCGGTGGCGGTGGCCAATCTGCGGTGCTACCCGCTGACCATGGCCGATATCCGCGACAACGAGATCATTATCCCGCGCGCCGCCAGCTGGCGCTGGATGGAGCGCATCAGCCGCAAGGTCTGCACCGAAATCGGCTCGATTGCCGCCACGTGCAAGGCGCCGCGCTCCGGCGCGGAGATCAAGCAACACGGCATTCTCTATACCGTGAGCCAGGCGATCCGGCTGGGCGAGACGATCCTGCAGGCCAAACGCGATCACGCCGACCCGGTCGAAGCCGTGCTGCGGGCAGGCCGCGGCAAGAAGATGTTCACCGGCAAGGTCATCGACGTCGAACGGCGCACGGCGGAGGGTTTCCTTCGCGGCAAGGCCGTCGTCGAGGGGCTCGATGACGATCTCGGTGCCGAACTGGTCATCCACTTCCAGAACGAATATTCGGTCGCCTATCGCGACGGCAAACCCGTGGTGATGACGCCTGATCTGATCTGTGTGCTCGACTCGGTCAGCGGCGAGGGCATCGGAACCGACATTCTGCGCTTCGGACAGCGTGTGTCCGTGGTCGCCCTGCCGGCGCCATCCGTCTTTCTGTCCGAACAGGGCCTGGCCAATGTGGGGCCCCGCGCCTTCGGCTTCGACCTGGATTTCAAAACCGTGTTTGAGGAGCATTCGGCATGAAACGCATCGGGATCGATGTCGGCGGCACAAACACCGATGCAGTGCTGATCGACGGCAGCCGGGTTCTGGCCGCCGTCAAGACGTTCACCACCGAGGATGTCACTGGCGGAGTGCGCACGGCGCTCAAAAACATCGTTGCTGAGGCCGGCGATGCCGCCAGCGGCGTTGAAGCCGTGATGATCGGTACGACGCACTACACCAATGCCGTGGTTCAGCGACGCCATCTGGGACGTGCTGCGGCCATTCGCATTTCCCTGCCGGCCTCGGCCAGCCTTACGCCGTTTTGCGACTGGCCGGCGGACCTGGCGGAGCAGGTCAATGGCGGCATCCACCTGGTGCATGGCGGTCACGAATATGATGGCCGGCCGCTGGTGCCGATGGACGATCGCGAAATCGCCCGCGCCGCACAGGCCATCCGCCGCGACGGGGTCGACTCCATCGCCATATCCGCAACCTTCTCGCCGCTGACGGCGGAATGCGAGAAGCATGCCGAAGAGATCGTTCGCAACGAACATCCGGACGCCCGCATCACGCTGTCCAGCCGGCTCGGCCGCATCGGCCTGCTGGAACGGGAAAACGTCGCGCTGATGAATGCCTCGCTTGTGCATCTTGCCGACGAGATCACCCAATCCTTTGTCGATGCGGTGGCCGAAAGCGGGCTCGATGCCAAACTGTTCATCACCCAGAATGACGGCACAGTGGTCGTTGCAGAGGAGGCGCGAGACTTTCCGGTCTATTCGTTCGCATCCGGGCCGACCAACTCGATGCGCGGTGCGGCGCTTCTCGCCGGCATTGACAACGCCATGGTCTGCGATGTCGGCGGCACCACCGCTGATATCGGCTGCCTGATCCAGGGTTTTCCGCGCGAGGCCAACAACGTGGTCGAAGTGGGCGGCGTGCGCACCCTGTTCCGCATGCCCGACCTGCTGTCGATTGCCATCGGTGGCGGAACCATCGTGCGCCGCTCGCCGCACACGGTCGGGCCGGTCAGTGTCGGCTATCGGCTTGCCGAAGAGGCGCTGGTGTTCGGCGGGTCCACCATCACCTGCACCGATATTGCCGTTGCCGCCGGGCTGCTCGAACTTGGCGATCGATCGCGTGTCGCAAGTCTCGAACCGGCTTTTGTCGAGGCCTCCCTTGCCATGATCCATGGTCAGATTGCCGACAGCGTCGACCGCATGAAGACGGATGCCGAACCGGTCCCTCTGCTCGCCGTCGGCGGCGGCGCCATGCTGATCCCGGACACGATGCCAGGCATTTCCGAGGTCGTGCATGTCGAACACGAGGCTGTGGCCAACGCTGTGGGCGCCGCGATCGCTCAGATCAGCGGCGAGACCGACCGGATCTACCGCGACGTGACCCGCGAAGAAGCAATCGCCGCTGCGAAGTCTGACGCCATCGACAGCGCGGTGCGGGCCGGTGCTGATCGTGACACGATCCGCGTCATCGAGGTTGAAGACCTGCCGCTCAGCTACCTGCCCGGCCATGCCATCCGCACGCGGGTCCGCGTTGTTGGGGAGGCAGCGAAGGGAAAAGCCGCGTGACGTCGCAACCCACCGTCAATCTGCTGGTCATTGGACGTTCGCCGAGACCGGCGCTCGAAGCCGAGTTCCGCCGGGTTCTCGGTGACGGATGCGATCTCCGCACGATAGGTGCCCTGGACCACCTCGACATATCCAGCATCGAAGCAAACCCACCCCGGTCGGATGCCGACACGCTTTTTTCGATTTTGCCGGACGGGCAATCCACGTTGCTGTCCAAGGCGCATGTCACGGAAGAGCTGCGGACCCGGTTAAGAGCCCGACAACCTGACGACAACGAAATCGACGTGCTCTGCTGCACCGGTCGGTTCGATGAATTCGCCGGGGATCGCGTTATCAAGGCGTCGGAGGTCCTGCTCAATACGGTGCGGGGTGTGGGGAGCGTGGCGCACTCCGTCGGCGTCTTCATCCCGAAGCCGCAACAGGTCGCCAATGCCGCCGATCGTTGGAAGGCTGGCGGCTTCGCTCCGAACGTGGTCGCTCTCGCACCGGACGCATCCGACGACGAGATCGACGTGGCAGCAGCCACCATGCTCGAATTTGCACCCGATGTCGTCGTCTACGACTGCATCAGCTACACGCACGCGACCCGTTTGCGGGTCAGCGGCATTTGCCCCGCACCGGCGATCGTCGCCGCCAGCGCGATGGCCCACGTGGTTGCTGAACTGCTTGCCCTTTAGGTCGAAAATCGTTCATAGAAACTGACTTGATTTTGCCAGCCCTTCCGAGTTGGTTGCAGCCTTTTTTCCAATGGATGATGTTATGAAATTTCTCGCGATTGCCGCACTGATCTTTGCCTTCTCCCTGCCGACCGCTCCGACCTGGGCAGAATCGCCCGGCATTCTGACATTCTCCGGTTCAATTGCTGAAACCAATCGCGGCCCGGTGACCGCCGACGATCGAGGGATGTTTTCCTATCATGACATCGCCTTTGACACCGGATACCGGATCGATCGCGAAACCCTGGCAGCGATGCCCCAGACCAGTTATGTCCAAGACTTTCCTGGTTCCGAGGGGACCTATCGCGGGCCATCATTGGCTGACGTGCTGACCCATGTCGGCGGCAAGGGTAACCGACTGGTGCTGACCGGACTGGACGGCTACGCGGTCGACATCGCACGCTCGGAGATCGACACCCACAACCCAATTCTCGCGATCGAACTGGATGGTTCGCCCCTGGCCATCGGAGACCTTGGACCGGTCAAGCTGGTGTTTCCCAAGGTCGGCGATGCCGATGTCGACAAGAAGTTGCGCAGCAAGAGCGTCTACGCGCTGTTCCATATCTCGGTCGAGAGCAACTGAACGGACTGCGCAACCACGTCAGACCGCTTCAGCCCGTTTCTCCCCGGCAGTGCCCTGGCTGTGGAGATAACTGGTGAAGAGCGACGCCTGTATCGGTCTGGAGATGTAGAAGCCCTGGGCGTAAGCACAACCCGCCTCCGCGAGAAAATCCAGCTGGTCGGCGCTTTCCACGCCTTCGGCGACGGCTTCCATGTCCAGAGCCCGGCACATGGTAAGAATCGAGTTCACCATGCCGCGCTTGCGTTGCGATTCACCCAGTTGCGACAGGAAAGATCTATCGATCTTGACCCGATCGATCTCCAGTTCCGCAATGCTGCCCAAATTGGAATAGCCTGTGCCGAAATCATCGAGCGCCACGCGCATGCCCATTTTGCGGATTTCGGCCAAGACCGAGAGGGCCGCGGACTTGTTCTTGATAAGGACCCGTTCCGTCAACTCCAGTTCGAGCATGGAGGCAGGAAGCCGCGTCTCGGCCAGCAAGCCAGCCAGGTAAGTGCACAGCGAACTGTCGGAAAGATGCCTGCCGGAGATGTTGACGCTGATCGTGAAGTCCGGCGGCAGGTGGGGCAGCCAGGCAGCGGCCTGCTCGCAGGCCTTGCGCATCACCAGCCTGTCGATCTCCAAAATCAGATCCGAATCTTCGGCAACCGGAATGAACTCCAGCGGCGATGAAACTGTTCCGGTCCTGGGATTGTTCCAGCGCACGAGAGCCTCGGCACCCGTAAGACGACCGCTGGCGACGGCCAGTTGCGGTTGCCAGACCAGGACGAACTCGTCATTGCGGATGGCCTTGCGCAGGGTCTCTTCCAATTCAATGCGATTGTCGAGATTTGCTTTGAGATCCTCGGTAAAGACCGACAGGCGTTGACGACCGTCTGCCTTGGCGGCGTAAAGTGCAAGATCGGCATGCTTCAAGAGCGTGCTCACATCGTCGCCATGATCCGGGCAAAATGACAGCCCGATGCTGGCAGCCAGCTGCACCGGATGCCCACCGACTTCGCGAAATCCTGATAACTTCCGGCACAGAAGTTCGCCAAAATCGATCAGCTCTGCCTGATTTCGGGCAACCCGCATGATGGCGAATTCATCGCCGCCAAGCCGAACCGAGACTGACGTGTCGGGCCTGTCGTGCGACATCAGCACATCGCCAACGGTCCGCAACAGATCGTCGCCCGCCTGATGACCGAACGTATCGTTGACCTGTTTGAAATGGTCGAGATCGATCAGGTACATGGCGAGCGGCCGACGTGCTGCTTTTGCACCACTGATGAACTGAGGTCCCTGCTCCATCAGCCAGGCGCGGTTTTTCAGATCCGTGACCGTGTCGCGCCAGGTCAGTTGTCGCAGGTTGTTGGTAGCTCGCTGCCTCTCAACCAACAAGATTGCTATGCCGATCAGAAGGCTCGAGAGGATCGCCAGAATGATCAGGATCTGCTTGTTGAGCGTTGCAAGGACCTGCTGAGCCTCAAACAGCCCACGGCTCGACTCTTCGCCAATGCTGAAATAGAGGCGGTTGAGATCGGCATCGGCCTCTTCGAGTTCCACCATGATCTTGTCCAGGGCAACGCGATCAAATGGCCCCGGTTGCGAAAGGAGACCGTCAACCGTTTCGATAATGACCAGAATGCGGTTGCGTATTTCCCCGTAGGAATCCAGCTCACTCGCAATCCGCGTCCGGTCGACCCGGGCAAAACGAACGTAGGCAAGGTCTGTCGCCTCCGCAAGCAGTTCACGACTACGCTCTCCGGCAGGGTCGGTGCGGGCAAGCAACACCATATCCTTCAGGCGATCGACCGCGCGGACATGGACATGCAATTCCCGAAAGGACAGGAACCCGAAACGTGGCAGCGCCTGTTCGACTGAACGGATGTTGCTGTGAATGGTGGTGATGATGGCAAGCGAGAGCGCAACAGCGACAAGCACCGCAACGGTTTCACGCACCGGAGCCAGAGCCTTCAGCCTGCTCAGTCGCGACTCAGTCATTATCGTGCTACTCGGCCCGCTCAATGGACTGGATCAGCCAAACCCAACGGTTCCGGTGCACCGGATTGTCCAGCTCCGGGTGTTCGAGAACCGGATAGACCAAACGCGTGGGCCCCTGGGAGCGGCGCGTCAGGAAGGACCCGTTTTCGCGCATCGCCAACAGCAGCGGATACTTGTGCCAGTCCTCACGCGGGATGCGCTGCGAATATTCATCAGCCGCCCGGACGATTATCGCGTCGGCATCGTCAAGATTGAGATAGGCAAGGGCATCACGCAACAGCACGCCTTCGAACAGTTGCTCGCCTTCCTCCCAAGGACTGTCTGTCCGCAGACTGTACTGCGGCAGGCCGCAAAGGTCGGCCATATCGACTGCCTTCTCACCGCCGTCGTGCCTGATCGTAAATGCGGGACCGCCAACCGTTGGCGGGTTGTCGAGGCGTTCCAGTGCGCTCGCGGCACCGACCGTCACGATCGTCAACATTGCAGTCGCCAAAACCATCCGCCCCTGCGCCAGCAGATTTCTCAAAAGTCCAAACAGCATGTGAATTTCCCCAAAGGTCTACGCGACCTGAACTCCCCCAAGTGTCCAACAAAATTGCTGGCAAAAGCCTTTCTGAAATTTTAACGGGACAGCCAGTTTCATGGCTTTTGGCGCTCTCATCCGGCATTTTGCAATCGCCCGTGGCGCGCCGGAGGTTGTGCAACTTTGATCCAGTCGCCCATCAGGCGATAACGGTCTCTTTACCCTGTGCTTCAACCGAATCGAAGGGTTCACCCACTACCCTGTATGGTCGGGAAAAGAGGGGGAACCGTGCCATCCGTTGAAGGTTGCGGTTCGGGGATAGAATGCAAAAGCCAAATATGGAGGAGTCGGCAGTCGCCATGAACGACGCCGACACCCGCGGCAACGTCGATTGGCAGCTGACCGATATTATCGAGAGTATTCCAGCTGGCTTCCTTTGGTGCGATGCCAAAGACCGGGTCGTTGTCAGCAACGACCTGTTTCGCAAATGGTTCTTCCCGGACAATCAGGATCTCGTCGTCCCCGGCGTGCCCTTCATCGACCTGCTGAAGACGTGCGGCGACCCGCGATGGATCAAAAAGCGCATGCAGCTGCGCCTCGATCCCGGTGAACCCTTCCAGCACCGCATGCGCGACGGACGGGTGCTACGCACGTTTGAAAAGCGCACCAGCGATGGCGGTATCATCAGCATCCACACGGATGCGACCGCGCTACACACTCAAAAGGTCGCGGCCGAGAACAACGCAGAACGCCTGCAGGTCGTCCTGGAATCGATCGATCAGGGCATCAGCATGATCGATGGCGACCTCAACGCCGTGGCATTCAACGAGTGCTTCCTCGACGTGCTCGAAATCCCGCGGGAACTCGCAAAGCCCGGGACGAACTTTGCCGAATTCATCCGCTACAATGCGGAGCGTGGAGAATACGGCGACGGTGACATCGACACTTTGGTCAAGGAACGTGTCGACCTTGCCAGGCAATTCCAACCGCACCGGTTTGAACGAATTCGACCTGACGGAACGGTCATCGAAATCTCCGGCAAGCCGATTGACGGCGGCGGCTTCGTGACCACCTATACCGACGTCACGGAGCGCAAGCAGGCCGAAGACGCGCTGTTGAAACGGGATCAACAGCTCACCGAGCAGAACCGACGGTTCAACGCGGCGCTCGACAATATGTGCCAGGGCTTGTCGATGTACGACAAGGATGGACGGTTGCTCGTTTGCAATCGACGTTTTCTCGAGATTTACGATCTTCCCGAGGAGATGGGGCTGCCGGGAACGCTCTTCGACGACATCATTCACCTGCTTCTCGATCGCGGCGATTTCGTTTCCGTCGATCCGGACACCTATCTGGAAGAGCGGCGAGCGGAAATCGTCGGAAATGTCTCAGTCGCCCGCATTCAGGAGTTTGCCGGCGACAGGTACATCTCCATGGTCCATCAGCAGATGACGGACGGTGGATGGGTGACGACGCATGAAGACGTTACCGAACTGCAGCGGGTCCAGGCGCTGGTGGAGCATATGGCCCACCATGACGAACTCACAGGGTTGCCGAACCGGACCCTGTTCAACATGCGCCTGGAAGAAGCGCTGTCGGACCTCGACGACAAGAAGCAATTCGCCGTCCTGTGCATCGACCTGGATCGTTTCAAGGACGTCAACGACTCCATTGGGCATCCGATGGGCGACAAGCTGCTGAAGGCGGCTGCCCACCGCCTGTCGCAGTGCGTTCGCGACACTGACACGATCGCGCGGCTTGGCGGCGACGAATTCGCCGTCCTTCAGGTGTCACGCCATCAGCCGGAAGCGGCCGGAAGACTTGCAGCACGGATCTGTGACATCCTCTCGCTGCCATTCGATCTCGACGGCCATCAGGCGGTGATTGGCGCCAGCATCGGGATAGCTCTTGCACCCGAGAACGGTGTGCAGACGGATGAACTGCTCAAGCATGCGGACATGGCGCTTTACCGTGCCAAGAATGACGGCCGCGGGGTCCATCGCTTTTTCGAAAACAACATGGACACCCAAATCCAGGCTCGGCGTTCGCTCGAACAGGATCTGCGGGCAGCATTCGCACACAAAGAGTTCGAATTGCACTATCAGCCGCTCGTCGACCTGGACAGCGACGCCGTGACCGGTTTCGAAGCGCTGCTGCGCTGGCCGCACCCGGAGCGCGGCCTCGTTTCCCCGGCGGAGTTTATACCGGTTGCCGAGGAAATCGGACTGATCACGCCGCTTGGCGATTGGATCATCGAGCGGGCATGCCTCGATGCCGCTTCATGGCCATCCGCTACCCGCGTTGCGGTCAACCTGTCTCCGGTCCAGTTCCGCAGCGGCAACCTCGTCCAAACCGTTTTTCATGCGCTTGCCAAGTCGCGCTTGCGTCCGCAGCGGCTGGAACTGGAGATCACGGAACGGGTTCTGCTGCAGGACAGCGAAAGCACGCTGGCCACACTCCATTCGCTGCGCGACATGGGCGTGCGGATCGCCATGGACGATTTCGGTACCGGCTATTCTTCGCTGAGCTACCTTCGCAGCTTCCCGTTTGACAAGATCAAGATCGACAGGTCCTTTATCAGCGACCTGTCGGCCCAGCAGGAAACCGCCATCATCGTCAACGCGGTCGCCAGCCTCAGCCGCAACCTGGGCATGACCGCGACGGCGGAGGGGGTTGAAACGGAAAGCCAGCGCGATCAGGTTCGCGCAGCGGGCTATACCGAAATGCAGGGCTTTCTGATCAGTCCGGCACGGCCTGTCGCGGAAATCGAGGCGATGTTTCTCAATGGCGGCAGCGAGACGAAAACCGCCTAGGGGATCGCTAAGCCATCTGTGTCAGTTCACCAGCCTGGTGACCGCATCGACAATGATGTCGGCGATCAGGCGGCAGTCGGCTTCCGAGAAGGTCAAAGGCAAACGCATGTCGAAGAGTGTTGCCAGGATGGTGTCCGTGCGCGGCAGATCCTGCGCGGTGACGTATCGCCACGACGAGTGATGCGACGTGAACCCCCTGGGTTCGCTTTCACCGAACCATTTGAGCTCAACACCGCGCTCCAGGCAGGTGTGCAGCAGGTCGCGACATCCCTGACGATCCAGATTGGGAACCCGGAACTGGATCGACGACCCGACCATGTCCTCCTTCTCCGGCCTCTTTGGAAGCACGATTGCTGAGCTGAGCGCCAGACGTTTGGCGACGGCCGCGTAGCGGGCATTCCAGCGCACGATGTTGTCGTCCAACTGACGCAATTGCGGGCGCAGAATTGCGGCGCGCAGCGCATCCATTCGCGCCGACCCGTTGGGCATCTCGTATCGCGCCTTGTCGAAATGCCGTTCGGCCGGACCGGCTCCGTGCCTATCGTAGAGCATGTAACTGATGGTGTGGATGCCCCCTCAGAAAGGCATCATAATGTGCCAGGGCGACGTTGCTCTAACGTCGCAGAAATAACGGGAGCACCCACATGAACGAAGTTAACATCATCGGTATCGATCTTGCCAAGAATAGTTTTCAACTCCACGGATCTCACGCCGACGGCTCAGTCGCCTTTCGCAAAAAACTGGGCCGGAACCGGCTCATGACCTTTCTGGCCGAGCAGCCGCACTGTATCGTCGCAATGGAGGCCTGCGCTACCGCCCACAGCTGGGGCCGTGAGATCTCGGACTTGGGTCATGTCGTCAAACTGATTCCGCCGCAGTACGTCAAGCCTTACGTCAAGCGCCAGAAAAATGATGCAACTGATGCTGAAGCGATCGCGGAGGCCGCATCTCGGCCGACCATGCGTTTCGTCGAGATCAAGAGTTCCGAACAGCAGGCCCGGGCGATGGTGTTCCGGACCCGGCAGCTGTTTGTCCGCCAGCGCACCCAGACGATCAATGCACTGCGGGGCCATCTCGCCGAACACGGCGTGATTGCACCGAAGAGCAAGGCTGGCATCAAGAAACTGGCCGCCATCATTGAAGATGAAAACGTGCATCTGGACGATCTTGTCCGCAGTATGGGTCGGGTTTATCTCGAACAGATCGAGTTGCTGGCCAGACGCATTTCATCTCTGACATTACAGCTTAACCGTGAAGCCAAAGCCTCGGACACAGTGCGCCAACTGCGGACCATACCAGGCGTCGGGCTCATGACGGCGTCAGCCATTGATGCTTTTGCCCCTGATATGGCCAGTTTTCGACGAGGGCGGGACTTCGCTGCCTGGATCGGCCTCGTACCCAAGCAGCACTCGACGGGTGGCAAGGAAAGTCTCGGCAAGGTTTCCAAGAAAGGGCAAAAGGACATCCGGAGTCTGCTGATTACCGGCGCGATGTCGGTCGTGAACGCGGCAATACGCTTCGGGGTTAAGGACGGCACTTGGCTTGCCCGAATGTTGGCGCGCAAGCCGATGATGCTGGTGGCGATCGCCCTGGCCAATCGGATGGCGCGGGCGATATGGGCCATGAAGATAAGCGGCCAGAATTACCGCCAGCCGGTGGCAAACGTCCAGCGCTGATCGCGTTGCGTTTCAAACCGGTCTGTCGGGTGTGTGAAGGTTGAAGGAACAGCATATGGGAGATTGATCGGAAACGATCCGGAACGGGAAAACCATTAACTGAGCACGAGCATTAAGCCCTTGTAACTGATCTGGACCCGATCCGCGCATCACCATACCGGCCCCGCGGCAGGTATCATCGCCGCAAATGAGAGGCCTTATACATGACCGCACCCGATCACACGCCAGACGCCGTTCAAAAAACTCTTGCACACACGGGGGCATCCATACATGCCCGACAGGATGGTGGCCCGCGCCATGAGGTCCGGATCATTCGATGTGAGGAAGCCCCCTTCCCCGGAATTCATGTGCTTGTAAGTCTGCGTCGAAAAGCAGGCGGCTATTCCGAATTGCCCGGATCGTTTTCCGTTCCAGCGGGCACCCATCGTATGCGCACAGTCTTCGATGACCATCAGGTCGTTGCGCGCTGCAACCTGCATGAGCGCGTCCATGTCGCAAAGATGTCCCCGCATGTGTGACAGCAGCAGAAACCGAGCGCCACTCTCGGCGGCCTTGCGCTCGAGATCGTCGAGATCGAGCCGCAGATTGTCTTCGATCTCGACCAGAACGGCTTGGCCTCCGACCGCTGCAATGGCACCCGGAACCGGGGCAAGCGTAAACGCATTGGTCAGCACCTTGTCCAACTTGCCAACCCCGGCGGCCCGCAGCGCGATCTGGATCGCCTGTCCGCACGACGCCACGGCGAGGCAATGGGCACTGCCCTGCCAATTGGCAAACTCGCGTTCGAGAAGCGCAGTCTCGCCGGCTTCGCCGTCAGCAAGATTGTAGCGATGCAACCGGCCGCTGCGGAGCACGGCGACGGCGGCCTCGATACCCTCTTCGGGTATGCCCTCCTGCTGGGTGAAACTGCCGGTGAACCTGCTCTGGCTCATCATGGACCTCTCAAGCGCGAACGTACTCGCCAGCCGGATCATATGGTGCGGCATCGATGACTTTCGCTGGGATGTGATCGCCCAGTATATCGATCGATGCAAGGCTGCCCGGCGTTGCCAGATCCGGCCTGATGAAAGCCAACGCGAGATTTCTGGAGACCCGATGTCCCCAATCTCCGGAGGTTACGGTGCCAACCACAGTGCCGTCGAGCATCACTGATGCGCCGGCATGCGCCGCAGCATGGTCACAGCCGACGTCGAGCGTCACCAGCTTTCTGCTTGGGCCCTGGTCAAGGCGGGACCGCAAGGCGGCCTTGCCGATGAAATCCTCCTTGTCGAGTTTGACGAACCGCTCCAGTCCGGTTTCGAACGGATCGAATTCCGTCAGGATATCGGTCTTCCAGTGGAGGTATCCCTTCTCCAACCGCATCGATTCGATGGCGCGCGCACCGAACAGCTTCAGGCCGAAATCTTCGCCGGCTTTGCGAAGCGCCAGATAGGCCGCGTAGAGCTGGCTGTTCGGCACGTGGATCTCGTAGGCAAGCTCGCCGGAGAAACTGACAGCCAGAACAACGGCTGGCGCGATCCCGACAAAGCACTCGCGTGCCGAGAGCCAGGGAAACGCCTCCTTCGACCAGTCGCCGCGGCTGACGGCATCCATGACGTTGCGTGACCTGGGCCCTGCCAAGACGAGCGCCGTATAGTCATTTGTCAGCGAGCGGATGGTGACGTCTTCATCAGGCTTCTTGTGATGGCGCAGCCAGTCCATGTCGTGAAATTCGGCAGCGGCGGCAGAGCCGTACCAGACGCGCCCGTTCGGCAGGTTTGCCATCGTCGCCTCGCCTTTGAGCATGCCATGCCGGTTGAGGAGATATCCGAGCCCGACCCTGCCCTCCCGGCGCGGAACGGTCCCGCAGATGAGCCGATCGAGAAAGCGATGAACGTCTGCCCCGGTCAATTCGAATCGGTTGAAGCCGCTGACCTCCGTTAGGCCGACATGGTCGCGCACATTGTGAACTTCCGCGGCGACAACGTCGAAAGCTTCGTCGAACCGAACGCTAAGCGTCGGGCTGAAATGTGGATCGGGTTTGAAATATTCGGCTCGCTCCCAGCCGTTGACCACGGTGAAGACGGCGCCTTCGGCGGCCAGAACCGGCGTCAGCGGCGTCGTCTTGATCGGCCGCCCGGCCGGACGGTGTTCGTTCGGAAAGTGGAACCGGAACTCATTCTGGTAATCCTCGATCGCCTTCAGAGCCGTCAGTTCGACATTGGCGTGACCAGTGAACCGACGGGGATCGAGGCACCAGGTGTCGTAGCACGCCTCACCATGAACGATCTGCTGGGCCAGCAGCCAGCCGTGGCCACCGCCCTCGCCCAGCCCGGCGCGCAAACCGATGATGCAAAAGGCGTTGCGTTTGCCTGGTATCGGACCGACCAGCGGCGCACCGTCGATCGTATAGGTTATGGGGCCGTTGACCACCGAGTGGATCCCGACATCCATCAGAACCGGCATGCGGGCGAACGCGCCCTCCAGCACATCCGTGACCCGGTCGAGGTCGTCCGGACAAAGCGCATTGACGAAGTTCGGGTCGATGCCGTCCATGCCCCATGTGCGGCAGTCCTGTTCGTAAAAGCCGACAAGCAGGCCGTTCTTTTCCTGCCGGCAATAATAGTCCGAGATCGGGCAGCGCAGCAGGGGCATGCGATGTTCCGATCGTTCAATCGCCTGGATCGGTTCTGTCAGGAAATACTGATGCTCCATGGCCATGACCGGATGGTGCACGCCCATCATCGCCCCGACCTCGTTGACGCGATAACCGCTGGCGTTGACCACAATGTCGCAGTCGATGTCACCCTTCTCCGTGTGGACAGTCCAGGTCTCATCGGACCTCTGCGTCAACCCGATCACCGGTGTATGGCGATAGACCTTGGCTCCGGCCCGGCGCGCCCGTCGAGCCAAGGCCTGGCACAGCTGCGCCGGGTCGATGTCACCGTCCAGCGGGTCCCAGAGCCCGCCCATCAGGTTGTCCGTTGAAATCAGCGGATGGCGCCGTGCACATTCGGCCGCGTCGATCACCTCGAAATGCACATCCATTCCGCGCGCCATCGACGCGAAATGACGGTAGCCGTCCATCTGGGCCCCGGTGTTGGCGAGCCGGATACCGCCGTCTGCGTGGTGATAGTTGATGGGATAATCCGGATCGTCCGCGAGCTCCTTGTAGAGCCTGATGGAGTGCGATTTCAGGCCGACCATGGTCTGGTTCATGCCGAAATTCGTCACCTGCGCCGCCGAGTGCCAGGTCGTGCCGCTGGTCAGTTCGTCGCGCTCGACCAGGACGACATCGGTCCAGCCTTCCTGCGTCAGATGATAGAGCGTCGAACAGCCCGCAATGCCGCCGCCGATGACAACAACCCTGGTTCGCGATTGCATTCTGCACTCCATGTGAAACGTCCCATACGCAACCTCTTCGCTGCCCGTGGTCAATCAAACTTAAACAGATTCTATTTTTTCGAATGTGATTTTCGAGTTCTTTGGCAGAGACCGTTCCTTCCTTGGCAATCGATCGTTTGGCATTGCTAATGGCGCCCAAGCTCGGGTTCCGCGAGCTGGATTTTGAGGAGGGCTTGCGGTGCAAGGGGCAAGCAGGCGGTCCGGGCGACGCGAACGCCTCGCCAAGCGGGCAGCAAAACCCGAATTCGATCCCTGTCCGCCCGGGCAGATCGGCGGACGCTACAAGCCACTGTCCGAACGGGATCTCGACGCCATCTATGCCACCGCTCTTTCCCTCTTGAGCAAGCTGGGAATGGGCGAAGTCCCTGCCACCCTGGCAGAAAAGTTGGAGGCTGCCGGAGCCCGGCCAACCGAGAACGGGCGCATGACCTTCCCGCGCGCTCTTGTCGAAGCGGCTATCGACCAAGCCGCCAAAACTTTCGTGCTCCATGGACGCGACGAATCCCGTTCTATCGAAGTCGGCGGCAATCGCGTCTATTTCGGCACCGGTGGCGCGGCTGTCCAGACACTCGACATCGACACAGGTCTTTACCGGCCATCGACGCTTCGTGACCTGCACGATTTCACCCGGCTCCAGGACACCCTTTCGAATGTCGCGTGGTTTACCCGCTGCTGCATCGCGACCGACCTGGCGGACAGTTTCGATCTGGACGTGAACACCGCCTATGCCCTGCTGAAGAACACCACCAAGCCGACGGCAACGGCCTTTACGCTGGCTGAGCATGTCGCGCCGATCGTTCAGATGTTCGATATCGCGGCGGGCAGTGAAGGTGGTTTTTCCCGGCGACCCTTCGTCAAGGCTCACATCAGCCCGGTCATATCGCCCATGCGATACGGTGAAGACGCGGTGGATGTTGTCTTCGAGTGCATTCGGCACGACATCCCGATTTCCTGCATCACCGCCGCACAGGCCGGCGCCACTGCGCCCGCGACGCTCGCCGGATTCCTGGCCCAATCGCTGGCCGAGACACTTGCCAGTCTGGTGATGGTTCATGCCATTCGGCCCGGTCATCCGATGGTGTTTTCGAATTGGCCGTTCGTGGTCGACCTTCGCACCGGCGCGTTTGCCGGTGCCGGTGGTGAAATCGCCGTGTTGAACGCGGCGTCCGCGCAGCTCTCCAACTGGCTTGGCCTGCCTTCCGGGGTCGCCGCCTCGATGAGCGATGCCAAGGCCATCGACGCCCAGTACGGCGCCGAAAAAGCCATGACATCACTGGCTGCTGCCCTGGCCGGCGGCAATCTGATCTACGAAAGCTCCGGCATGACGGCATCGCTGCTCGGCGCCAGCTTTGAGGCTTTCGTGCTCGACGATGAAATGCACTCCAACACCTACCGGGCGATGCGGGGGATCGAGGTCAACGAAGAGAACCTCGGCTACGACGAAATCTGCACCGCGGTTCTCGGCGAAGGTCACTTCCTTGGCGGACAGCAAACGCTCGAAGCCATGGAGCGGGACTACTTCTATCCCACCCTGGCCAACCGCGATCCGCCGCGTGTCTGGCAGGAGAGCGGCGCACCGGACGCATGGACGCTGGCACGCCAAAAGGCGCGGGACATCCTTCGGACCCACCAACCGCAATACCTGGACGCTGCCCGGGACGATGCCATTCGCCGGAGTTTCAGGATTCTGGCTTGAACGTGACGCTTTCGGGCTGCAGGTAAAACGCATCCTCCAGCCAGGGAATGGCCTCGATGGCGGGTTCAATCGCCCGCAGCTTGATCAGGCGGCGCATCGTGCTGGCAATCATCTGGGCAACGCCCTGGGCGTATTCTTCAGTCGTGAATACCGACAGATAGCGTGCGAAACTACTGCCCGGAAACCGATGCATGACCGTGCGCGAATGGAAGCGCTGCGCCCGCAGGTAACCCAGCGGCGTCGAAATCGCCCAGCCGCTGCCATCCGCCACCATGCCCATGATGGCCTGGTTGCTCTCCAGTTCGAAACGATTGGGCAACGCAATCCGCAACCGCCTCAGCTGCGCCTCGATCTGGCGACCCATGATCTGGGTCGAACTGTAGCGCAGAAGCGGCAATGCGCTGCGCCCGCCAAGATAGTCTTCGGGCGACAGGTCGTGTGACGCCGGAGTCACGAGCACGAACGGATCGCGAAGAAGCGGGTACTCGACCAGATCCGAGACGTCGTCCATCGGCCGCGAGGCAACACCGACATCGATCTGCCGATTGCGCAGGAGATGCAGGATCTCATGGCTCGGCCGCGTATAATGGGTGAATTCGCAATTTCGCATGCCGGTCGCCAGGAGGCGGGCGAGCTCCGGTGCGATGTCCGCATCGAAATCGTCAAGCAGACCGAGACGCAGGCTGCGCGCCTCGATCATGTTGCCGGAGACCGCCTCGATCTCCGCCTTGCGGATCAGGCTGAGCGCCTCTTCGACATAGCGCAAGAACACGCCTCCAGCCGCGTCAGAACCATTGGCCGGCGATTGTGGTCAAGCAGGCTGACGTCGAGCCGCTCCTCGAGCATGCTCAAGTGGTGGGGAGACCGTGCTGACCGACAGTCCGGTTTCAGCCGCAACGGCCTGCACGGAGCCGGAACGCGCCGCCAGCTCGAAGATCTCCAGCCACTTCAAACTCAATCGCGATCTCTGCATGAGCCGCTCCCTGGCCACGGGCACAAGACTTCAAGGCCCAGCCGCACCGAATTGATTTCTTCGTATCTATATTCCGATTTTCTGGGAACTGCGATGCAGACGTCAAGAAGCCAGCGCTTTGACGCGTCGCGAAACTCAAGCGATGATACCGACCAAACGGTTCGGTCTACTGTCCGACCGCGGTTTCCTGATAAAGGCGCTGCAGCCAGCGGCCATCCTCGCGAACCAAAAGCTGAGACACGAAGATGTCGCGAGGCAGATCCTCACCGCGAAAACGCCCCTTCACGGTGGAACGCTGTGTGACCAGCGCCACGTTGTCATCGATCATCGAAATCGTCCGTTCGCCGAAATCGACGACATCGAACTCGAGCTCGCCAAGCGTCGCAATCTGCTCTTCCACCGAATAGGGGCGGCCGTAATTCGGACTGATGGCGACATGATCGGACGTCATCATGGCCTTGATGCTTTCGGCATCGTGGGTTTCGAACGCCTCGATCAAGTCGTTGATGGCAGCAATGATCTGCTGCCGGTCCGTGGCGTCCGAAGCCGTCGCGGGGACCACCCAGATCCACAGGGCGGCCATGACGGCCAAAACGATTCGAGCCATCCTGCTAACCTCCAGGCTGCGATCAGGCGTCGCGATGGATTTCGACCTGATGCGGATAGGGAATGGAAATTCCCT
>CAXFYD010000226.1:0-16000 GCA_964006365.1 Trididemnum miniatum | reverse complement strand
ACAGGTCACGTACTGGTAGATCGAAGACAGAAAAAAGAAGTGAATCGCTGCGGTATTACCAAAGTCAATTTTGCCAACATAAGCCATGGGGAAATACTCGCCTATGTAGCCGATGGAGAACCTCTCAGATGCGCTGGTGGCTTTGCCCTAGAAGGAAAAGGAGGACTATTTGTAGAACAGATAGAAGGAAGTTCTAGCAATGTTATCGGACTCAGCCTGCCCTTATTGCGTCTCCTTCTCGCGGACTTGGGATACCAGATCGTGGATTTCTGGGATAAGATTCACACAGGTGTTTGATTAGCTTTTTTCTTGGAGGAAGGGCAGCTGTGGTGGCAAGTGAAGAATTCAAAGCCAAAATAAAAGCAGGGGAAATATTTGAAGCTCTAACTCTAGCAATGAGTCAAGCAATTGAGTTAGAAATTACTACCTGGGTAGGATCCTCGGCAACAATAATCAATGACTCGCCACCTCAACCCGGTTCCCGGATGCGCACTCGGATGAACTTGCTAAATGGGCAGATGTCTAACGAAGTAGGCAGCCAGTTTATTGGCAATGGACCTTATCAAGAACTGCAAAAATTTCACCAAGCCCAGGTTAAACAAGGATGCCAGATGATTTTCGAGAACCTGGAAAGCTTGCAGAAAATGTTTGTCGTTTTGAATCGTACCCGATCCCTCTTACCTCAAGAACATCCCCCAACAAAACCAGTTCTAGACCAGAATGACAATTGATTACTAAAGTAAAATTAGTTATTATCTAAGGTTGGTAAACACAACGACGCAGGACTTTAAGGACAAGAGCATTATGGCGGCCAGCGACGATTTCAAAGCAGCACTCAAAGCAGGAAAACTTACCGAAGCTTTTACTCTGGCTATGAGCCAAGCTATCGAGTTGAATATTACCACTTGGGTAGCATCTGCCAATGATGAACACACTAGAGATGGCACTTCTCAATCCCAACCAAAATCGGGAAATCGTTTGCGCACCCGAATCAATTTGATAGAAGGGGCGATCGACAATGAAATTGGCGAACAGTTGATTAGTAAAGCCTCATATCAAGAACTTCAGGAATTTCACTTACAACAAGTGAGAGAAGGAAATAAAATCCTAGAAAACAATTTGCAAAGCTTACAAAAACTGTTTAGTGTATTAGCAATACTGAAACAGCAACAGCTAACCAATTTATCCCCACAATCCCCCTTGTTAGATTTAGATATTACCCCTGAAGAAGCCATCCCTCAACAAAAAGCAGTAACTTTACCTTCAGCAAAAGCAAATGAAAATGCTACTACCATTGAATTGAAACAAAATGAACAATCATCTTCCCAGTCTGATGCTGGTTTTATAGCGCAACAAGATGGATTAACACAAGAGGAAGAGGAAGAATATCCGATCTTAACGTTGACAGATTTAGATCCAGAATCACAACAAAGAATGCCTCCACTCCAAGAGGAGGACAATTCAAGAGAAAAAAATAAAAGTTACGATCCTCAGTCACAATCAAACAATAATCAACAAGAAGCCAAGCCGCAACAATTAAACTTTGATACTACATTAATTTCCTTTCAAAAATCTTCAAATTCTGTGGGCAAAGAAACTGGGAATACTTTGAGTTATTCCAATTATAAAACTGACAAAGAAAAAGTAAAAATTGTCTTCTTCGACGAAGATGGAGAAGATTCACCATCCTTGAATCACCAGAATCAACTACCATCATTAGAATCTAACAATAAAACAGAGGTTAGAGAGCAACAAACAGGAGAATCAGCGCAAGAACAAGCTTCAAAACTTTTAAAATCGAAAACAAAAATTGATAAAATTGAGGACTTGGAAGTTGAAGACTCTAACCTTCTCCATTCCCATAGAAGTGAGAACCTGTCCAGGCAAACTTCAGCAGATCGCGAACAAGATTGGGAAGAGTTATCAGAATCATCAGACAAAGAGCCATCGCAGCACATATCTGATGAGGTAGTAGAGAATGTCTCCATCGCTCAAGAAGATTGGGATTGGGAAGAATTATCAGAATCAGAATCATCAGAGCAAGCATCTGATGAAGTAGAGCAAAACATGGATATATCTTTAGAAGAGGAAGATGAGGATTGGCAAGATTTCTCAGAAGAAACCACCGATACAGAACTGATTCTGGAACAATTAAAATCCATGGAAATGCAAGAATATCGAGATTGGGGAGATTGGATGGTTGATGACGAATCTCTCAAAACTAATACTCCCCAGTTAGAATCTTTAGATTTAGAAGATAATGTAAATTGGGACGACTGGGAAGAAACAAATGCCTTTTCTGCCCCAGATAATAAATCTTCAGAGGGAAAATCAGAACAAGAATTCGATTTAGATCTAGAGTCCATCACAGACGAACCATTTAGTGTATCCGCCTTGGAATACTCATTAGAGTTAGATCGAGAAAATCCGCAACATCCAGAAGATCCAGAAAACCCCTTTGGTAGTTCCACCATTGAGGATGAGCAACAACTAGATAAAGAACAAGATTGATTAGGAGGATTATATCTGTGGCGATCGGCCGCAATAATAACCAAACCCAAATGCAACAGTTAGGTAGAGAGATGACTCGGAGGAAAGATCGGTTTAGCTTCCTTCAATCTCTGGCAGAAGTCCTAGTGGATATTACGGCGCTGGAAATTAACACCATGGTAGTGGAGCGTATTAGTGGAGATCCATTTATTCCTTGGCAAGTATATCGAGATATTTATCTTCTCACCAGCTCCTATTTAGAAGAAAAAGGAGTTCACCCTTCACTGCGAGAACCCTATCTGGAATTGCGACGAAAACTAGAATTAGAATATGCTCTCCTACTTGCGGATCCCGACTCTGACTTTGAAGATCTGCCTGAAAATTATCCTATCCTCACAGATCCCACAGTAGATTTGGATACTATGACTAGTAGACTCCCAAATCCAACTCAAACTAATAAAGAAGAAATTATCAAAACCAAAAAGCTGCTAAATAATAGTCGTTTTGTGCGCAGCTTGCGTAAAATGAGAGAATTGAAAATAGCTTTGGACAATTGCGATCGCGCACTAGCCAGGCAAGAAAGAGAAAACCCCCAAGGAGACAATACAAAAGAACTCCAGTTGAAACAACTTTCCACCGATTCCATCTATGCACAAACAATAGTTCACCTAGATGGCCAAATTCTCAACCGTTACGCCCAGGAAATTTTCCACCATCCCCACAAAGAGCAAATCTTAGCAATCCATCAAGATGGAGTAGAAGGAGCAACAAGACAATGGCGAGAACTTTTAAGCTTTATCATCCATTTTAATTCTCATTAGAAATGAATGGGTGTATTCAAAATTAGTTGATAGAGTTTTTTCGTAGGGTGGGCATTGCCCACCACAGCATCTATCCCTGTAGTTTTTTTCGTAGGGTGGGCACTGCCCACCACAGCATCTATCGCCGTAGTTCTTTCGTAGGGTGGGCACTGCCCACCACAACATCTATCGCCGTAGTTCTTTCGTAGGGTGGGCATTGCCCACCACAACATCTATCCCTGTAGTTTTTTCGTAGGGTGGGCATTGCCCACCACAACATCTATCGCCGTAGTTCTTTCGTAGGGTGGGCATTGCCCACCACAGCATCTATCCCTGTAGTTCTTTCGTAGGGTGGGCATTGCCCACCACAACATCTATCCCTGTAGTTCTTTCGTAGGGTGGGCATTGCCCACCACAGCATCTATCCCTGTAGTTTTTTCGTAGGGTGGGCATTGCCCACCACAGCATCTATCGCCGTAGTTCTTTCGTAGGGTGGGCAATGCCCACCACAGCATCTATCGCCGTAGTTCTTTCGTAGGGTGGGCAATGCCCACCACAGCATCTATCCCTGTAGTTTTTTCGTAGGGTGGGCAATGCCCACCACAGCATCTATCGCCGTAGTTCTTTCGTAGGGTGGGCATTGCCCACCACAGCATCTATCCCTGTAGTTTTTTTCGTAGGGTGGGCACTGCCCACCACAGCATCTATCGCCGTAGTTCTTTCGTAGGGTGGGCACTGCCCACCACAACATCTATCGCCGTAGTTCTTTCGTAGGGTGGGCATTGCCCACCACAACATCTATCCCTGTAGTTTTTTCGTAGGGTGGGCATTGCCCACCACAACATCTATCGCCGTAGTTCTTTCGTAGGGTGGGCATTGCCCACCACAGCATCTATCGCCGTAGTTCTTTCGTAGGGTGGGCATTGCCCACCACAACATCTATCCCTGTAGTTCTTTCGTAGGGTGGGCATTGCCCACCACAGCATCTATCGCCGTAGTTCTTTCGTAGGGTGGGCATTGCCCACCACAGCATCTATCGCCGTAGTCAAAAGCAGTATTAATAGTCTCCTGACGGACTGCAGTTACAATATTCTGAAAAAACGGTTGAGAAACCGGGTTTCTTGGCTGAAATCATTCACTAATGTATCTGTAGCAACCATTTTCAGATTTAATATTACTAATCCACTATACAGTAGTAAAACATGCAATATTTTAATTTGGTAAATTTACTAAAGCGATCCCGCAGGTATCTGCTTCGCAGCACGCCAAGAAATCTCTTTTTCAGTGCCCAGTCCACTTCTTCTATCTCTTTGCTTGATTTATCAGATCTAATTCAGATTGAATCAAAAAACAATACCTATTCCCACTCTTCAGGTAACGGCATTTGCTTTTATTTAGATCGACTCAGTATAGCTAAAATAGAAAAAGCAAAAACCTCCGGGAGCAAACTATATCTTACTCCCGATCGACTCGCAGATTTACATTCATATTGTGGATTAAATAATAACCAAAATTTGCAGTGGGGACTGACTTTCTCCACTTATTATCAAGGAGAAGCAATCCTCTGTAGTTTATTTTTTTTCCATGGAGAAATTCTCAATCAAATTGGCCAGGATTATTTAGAAGATGGAGAATTGCTCAAAACAATAATTACAGCTCACTCCTGGTTGATAGAGCAAATTCTAGTACAGCTTAAAATTGCTTATAGAATAGATCCAGACTGGTTAAATTGGCTTTCTTGGCTAATATCTTCCTGTATTGTTATTACAACAGTACTGATTAATCTAGATAAGTTTATATCTCTTAATATTCTCCTCATCTTCCTTGCTCCATTGTTAATGTGTTGGCTCTTGCAACAAGGTATTAAACGATTTCTCAGAAAAATTAATTCTCAATTCTCCATTTTTTATAATACATCAAAATAATAGTAGGGTCCCCATTGCCCACCACAACCAAATTTTATCTTGTCTACCCGAGTTGATTTTATTGTAGTTGATTTTATTGTAGGTTGGGTTGAGGCAACGAAACCCTTCGGCTACGCGGTCCCTGCAGTTCGACTCCGCTCACTGACCGCGTAGCCGAAGGGCAGGGCAACGCCCAACAAGACCAGATACTTGGTTGTGGAGTTGTTTTGTTGAGGAATATTGGAAGTGGGCAATTCTTAATTTTCCATTTTTTATAATATAGCAAAATAATAGTAGGGTGCGTGCCGACACCACACTATCCATAGAATTGTAGGATCCGCATCGCCCACTACAACCAAATTTTATCTCAAATCTGAAAAAGAATGCTACAGATATAGCAGGAAGGAAAATCATATTATTCAGCTCAGAAACCGGGTTTCTCCCATTATTTTAGGGAATAGGCCGAAATTTTCCTAAGAAACCCGGTTTCTAACCCCAACCGTTAGTCTAAATCTAGACTACTATTTTAGCTGTGCCAAGCCTACATGATTATATCTGTAGCAAACGTTTTTGGATTTCATATTATCTCAGAAACCCGAAAGCAATTGAATAATATCTCATGAAAATCTTTCCCAAAATTGTAGGGTGGGCATTGCCCACCACAACCAAATTTTATCTTGTCTACCCGAGTTGATTTTATTGTAGGTTGGGTTGAGGCAACGAAACCCTTCGGCTACGCGGTCCCTGCAGTTCGACTCCGCTCACTGACCGCGTAGCCGAAGGGCAGGGCAACGCCCAACAAGACCAGATACTTGGTTGTGGAGTTGTTTTGTTGAGGAATATTGGAAGTGGGCAATTCTTAATTTTCCATTTTTTATAATATAGCAAAATAATAGTAGGGTGCGTGCCGACACCACACTATCCATAGAATTGTAGGGTGGGATACGCCCACTACAACCAAATTTTATCTCAAATCTGAAAAAGAATGCTACAGATATAGCAGGAAGGAAAATCATATTATTCAGCTCAGAAACCGGGTTTCTCCCATTATTTTAGGGAATAGGCCGAAATTTTCCTAAGAAACCCGGTTTCTAACCCCAACCGTTAGTCTAAATCTAGACTACTATTTTAGCTGTCCCAAGCCTACATGATTATATCTGTAGCAAACGTTTTTGGATTTCATATTATCTCAGAAACCCGAAAGCAATTGAATAATATCTCATGAAAATCTTTCCCAAAATTGTAGGGTGGGCATTGCCCACCACAACCAAATTTTATCTTGTCTACCCGAGTTGATTTTATTGTAGGTTGGGTTGAGGCAACGAAACCCTTCGGCTACGCTCAGGGCAACGCCCAACAAGACCAGATACTTGGTTGTGGAGTTGTTTTGTTGAGGAATATTGGAAGTGGGCAATGCCCACCACAAGGTGTTGGTTATTGGTTGTTTGTTATAGCGCTTCGCTCCTAAAGTGTCGTTCCATGCTATACAGAAATACAAAAAGCACTACACTTGTTGTATCACCTTTGTACAAAGCGAAAGGGGCATTTTTCTTATCAACCTCTTAATTGCCTGCACTGCCCGCTTGCCCTGCCCTTCGGCTACGCGGTCAGTGAGCGGAGTCGAAGGGCTGGGCAAGTCTGGGCTGCCTAACAATCGCGAGTCAGCTGTGATATCATGTCCGGCAGCATTGTCATTGTAAATTATACATCGGCAATTTAATTTACGTTGCCCCTAAATCCCCCAATACTGAGGGACTTTGATGAGTTTTCCCCCAATGTTGGGGGTTAGGGGGCTAGACAAATTATAGGTACGATCTAAACGGACATGATATGACTATTGAGAATTAAAAATTCAACTGTTTGTGACCACACCCGGAGCAAAGTCCCCCTTTGGTAAGGCTTGCCCTGCCCTTCGGCTACGCGGTCAGTGAGCGGAGTCGAACTGCAGGGACCGCGTAGTCGAAGGGGGGATTTAGGGGGATAGTCCCCACAGCAAACATTTTCCTATTCGATATAACATTTGCAAAATTTTGCGTAACTTTTGCCCTGCAACAAAATTTTTGCCTCCCTGTAGAAAAACAATTGAATTTTCTAAGTGTTTTTACGTAATAAACATTTATCGAGACTAGAATAAATTCAGTAAATACACTGTTGACACATTTGTGTAAAATCCAAACACAATAAGATATACAAAAAAAAGAGCATAAAACCAATGTTCGAGCTAAATGCAAACTTATTGCAGCAAGATTCACCCTTCAGCCCCAATCCAGATTGGCTATCACCAGCAGTAGATCCCCTCCTAGGAATTCCCCTTACCCACCCCAGTCCCCAGCTACAATCTTACAACATTGCTCAACAACAGCTACAGCCCCTACCTCTGGGGGACAACCTAACAGAAAATGACCAACAGACATTAGACTTAGGGCCAGAACAACTAGTAGGATTGACCCTCGAGCCTGATTATATCCTAAAAAGGCAGTGGCCAGCAATAGAAACAGTTTCAGAACAGCAATTACCAGCTCACTTTAGCACAGATACCGCCGATTTCCTTCCAGATAACGAAGTAAATCCAGAAGAACCCTTAGACTTTAACGATTATTCAATCACCAGTTATATAAATAGTCAAGATAAAGACCTGACAGTCAACAAATCAAAAAATGGCAGTATTCTCCAGTTCACAGGAAACGGCTGGAAAAAAATCTACTTTGAATATGTTATCACCCCAGATACAGTAGTAGAATTCCACTTTAGAAGCGATGCAGAAGGAGAAATTCACGCCCTTGGCTTTGAAGACGACCATCGCGCCAGTAAAGATTTCCACTTCCAACTGCACGGCACTCAAGCCTGGGGAAGAGCAGACTATCAATACAGTCCAACTTCTTCAGAAGAAGTCCCATGGCAGCATTATTTCATTCCCATAGGCCAGTTCTTTACCAAAGAAATATCCTATTTAACTTTTATTAACGACCAAGATATTCAAAACCCTACCGCTAACAGTCAATTTGCCAATCTGAAAATATATGAATTGCCCTCCAGATTGAACCTGACTACCCTTGATGATTTTGGCGAAGAAATAATTGTCTCATACGCCATAGAACCCTATGGTGGTCCTTACCAACACAAAGAAGTCCTTTACGAAACTTCCTCAGATAGCAATACCCTAACCTTGACAGGTAACGGTTGGAAGAAAATCCACTTTCCCTATACAATCAACGAATATACCATTCTCTCATTCGACTTTAGAAGCGATAAAGAAGGAGAAATTCACGGCATTGGTTTTGACAACGATAATCGCATTAGCAAGGATTTTAGCTTCCAACTTTACGGCACTCAAGACTGGGGAGTAACCAATCGTTATAACAATTACAAGTTAACCCCCTCTGAATGGCAGCATTACCGCATTCCCGTAGGCCAATTCTATACCGGCCAGATGGATTATCTCACCTTCATCCACGACGAAGACGTGCAGAATCCTACAGCAATCAGCCAATTTGCCAACATCAAAGTCTACGACCAGCCTCAGTTATTCCAAATAACAACTTTTGCTGAAAACGGGGAAGAAATAATTGTCCCATATGCCATAGAACCCTATGGTGGTCCTTACCAACACAAAGAAGTCCTTTACGAAACTTCCTCAGATAGCAATACCCTAATCTTGACAGGTAACGGTTGGAAGAAAATCCACTTTCCCTATACAATCAACGAATATACCATTCTCTCATTCGACTTTAGAAGCGATAAAGAAGGAGAAATTCACGGCATTGGGTTTGACAACGATAATCGCATTAGCAAGGATTTTAGCTTCCAACTTTACGGCACTCAAGACTGGGGAGTAACCAATCGTTATAACAATTACAACTTAACCCCCTCTGAATGGCAGCATTACCGCATTCCCGTAGGCCAATTCTATACCGGCCAGATGGATTATCTCACCTTCATCCACGACCAAGACGTGCAGAATCCTACAGCAATCAGTCAATTTGCCAACATCAAAGTCTACGATCGGCCTCAGTTATTCCAAATAACAACCTTTGCTGAAAACGGCGAAGAAATAATTACCCCATACGCCATAGAACCCTATGGTGGTCCTTACCAACACAAAGATGTCCTTTACGAAACTTCCTCAGATAGCAATACTCTAACTTTGACAGGTAACGGTTGGAAGAAAATCCACTTTCCCTATACAATCAACGAATATACCATTCTCTCATTCGACTTTAGAAGCGATCTAGAAGGAGAAATTCACGGCATTGGGTTTGACAACGATAATCGCATTAGCAAGGATTTTAGCTTTCAACTATACGGAACTCAACCTTGGGGCATAAGGGAATATCAATACAACCCTTCCGAACAAGAAGACTGGCAGCATTATGTCATTCCAGTGGGAGAACATTTCACCGGAGAAATGTCATTTTTAACCTTTATTAACGACCGGGATATCAAGAATCCCACCGCAGTCAGTCAGTTTGCCAACCTTCAAATTTATCCAGCAGGAGCCAAAGAAAAGATCCAGTTAACCGCAGCCCTAGCTAACGATACCGGCACCAACGCTCGAGATAGCATTACCTCAGACCCCACTATCAGTGGAGTCATTAATTCCCCTCGGGAAATAGCCAGTTTACAGGCTCGTTTTCTCAGTAACGAACAACAAGAATTTAGAGAATTAATTGCACTAGTTGCAGAAGATGGTAGTTTCTCCTTAGACCGAGCCAAACTAACAGAAATTAACCGCAGTTCCTTGCCAGACGGCAACTATACCCTAGAACTAATCGCCGCAGATCTAGAAGGAAAACAATCCGAGATTATTCAACTAGACTTTACCTTAGATACAGCCGCCCCCTCCTTATTCCTAGAAACCCCCATTCGGAATAGTAATCATAGCAAAAACCCCCGAATCATCGGCTCCATCCCAGACCAATTAGAGCAAATTGCCGCAGTAGAATATCAACTAGATGGAGCAACTCCCGGAACTCTCCATCTCGACCAACAAGGAAGATTTGACAGTCCCCTACCCACCACCACCATTGGAACCCATTCCCTTGTACTAACCGCCATCGACAAAGCCGGGAATCAAACAGAAATAAACCTAGAATTTCAATTAACCTCCCAAATTCTTGTCGGTCCAGAAAATACTACCGGTTGGGGAATCACCAATAGCGATCTAGTTTTATTAGCCGAAAGAGATAGCTTCCTTGTACAAGCCACCAAAACCATAGAACTGGGACAAACTCAAGGAACCAGAACCCTCCAATTTGACCTAGATACCAACTTTGCCAACAGCGATACTTCAGCATTTGTCCCCGACGCACTGTGGGTTTATTTACTAGACCCAGACAATCCCAGCCAGACCCTCCTAGATAACGGCACCCCCGGCACCCCCTTCTTCTCCCTGAGCTCCAATACAGCGGAATATACCCCCGGATTGGTAAGCTACCACGGCAACACAGTAGAACTAGACCTGAGCCCATTGGCAGAATTCACCCATGGCCTCTTACAGTTCCAGCTAGTCAATCAAGATAGGGATACTGGCAGCACCGTCAAAATTGACAACTTCAGCAATACAGTAGACGAACAAGGAATTACTCCCCCCATCTTCCCCATGGATTCCACCCCACTAGAGCCAGGACCAGCCCTCAACTTAAGCAACCTGAATCTTGGCGAAAATCTAGAACTATTCTGGCAAAACCAGCAATTAGATGGAGTAACAGGGAACTACTCCGCTCGAGTCGCAGTTAAAAACCATGGCAGTCCCCTTGACCGTCAAGTAGCAATAGTCTTTGAAAACCTGCCAGAATCCGTACAAATAACCAACAGTTCCGGATTAGACCGCAACGGCAATCCCTATGTCAGTCTCAGGAATAGTATTGCACCAGGGGGACTAGATACAGGAGATCTGTCGGACCCAGTTACCGTCAGCTTCACCAATCCCCAATTACTACCATTAAACCTAGCCCCCAAAGTCTTAGTCGGAGGAGAAAACCAACCTCCCAGTTTCCAGCCAGTTAGCACCTTGACCGTCAGACCCGGAGAACGGTTGACAGTGCCCTTAGAGGCAACAGATAGCAACGGCGACAAGGTCACATTCTCCTTAAAAACAGAACAACCCCTGCCCAATGGCCAATTGAAAGGCAATGGAACCCTAGAATTTACCCCCACACCAGAGCAACTAGGTACTTATACCTTCACCATTATCGCTAGCGATGGACTATTACAAACCAGCCAGGAAGTCACCCTAGAAGTAGCAGCCGACCCAGTAACTACCACCAGGATTTCCGGCGTAATACAGAATACAGACCTAGAACCATTAGTAGGAGTAGTCATTGAACTAGGAGAATTACAGACAGTAACCGCAGCAGACGGAAGTTTTAAATTAGAAACAGCAGAACCCCTAACCGCAGACACCTTATTAGTGCGGGGAGATTTAATTACCGGTTCAGAAACCTATCCCTTTATCCCCGAGAAACTATCCTTACTCCTAGGGCGCTCAGTATATCAAGGCTCTGACAACATTATTCACAGAACCATCTACCTGCCCCCCATCGATACAGCCAACGCAGTAACCGTAGACCCAGCAGTAGATACCACAGTAACCACAGCCGCCATTACAGGAGCAGAAGTATTTGTAGCCGCAGGAAGCCTAGAGAATCAACAAGGACAAGCCTTTACCGGACAATTGAGCATCACTCAAGTGCCCAATGATTTGACCCCTGCCGCCTTGCCAGAAAACTTAGTCCCAGATTTGGTAGTAACCATCCAACCAGGAGAGATGGTCTTTAACACCCCGGCCCCCTTAACTCTACCCAACATAGCAGGCTACCCACCCGGAACAGTCATGGATTTGTGGTCCATCAATCCAGAAACTGGAGACTTCGACAAAGTGGGCCAGGGACAAGTGAGTGCCGATGGAACAGTAGTAGAAACCATTCAGGGAGGCATTCGCAACAGTAGTTGGCATATGTTTACCCCCCCTCCGAAGGAACCGGAAGACCCGGAGAAAAATCCCAACAACCCAGATGAAGAAGAGCCAGAATGCCCCGAAACCTGTTCCGTTAACTCGGAAGTAGAATTACACTCCGGGGCCTTAATCGAGACTCACAACTTGGTATCCTATCAATCCTTGGGAACCAACCGCAGTCACACCCTCACCTACGATTCTGGAAGAGCCGACCCCCGACCCATCGTCCATTTCAGCTACGAAAACGTTTCCGACGACCCCGACAACAGACTAGTGGCGAAGCTAGAAGTAAGTAGAGGAGACTTTGTCCTGTCCCTACCCGGTTACAGCGGCACAGAATACGGTTTAGTGGGGGGAGAGCATTTCTGGTCCATTCCGGAAGGAGGAGGAAATATAGACGCAGCCTTGCAAGCAGATTTGAGCCATCAGCCTTCCGGGAAATATCAATATGAAATAACATCCGGTATCCGGCGCTTTACAGGAAATCTCTTTGCAGGCACATCCACTACCAGCAGAGGAGATTTCCTCCATATCAATACCATCCATAGTGCCTTTGGCAGCGGCTGGGGCTTGGCCGGACTAATCCAACTAGTAGAAAATGAAGATGGTTCCATCTTATTAATCGATGGAGATGGGAGCGAATTGCTATTTGAACAACCTCTTACTCCCGGTTCTGCTTATGTAGCTCCCGGGTCGGACTTTTCTACCTTAGAGAAATTAGAAGACGATACCTTCCGTCGTACCCTTTTAGATGAAACAGTCCAGGTATTTAACAGCCAACATCAACTGGACTCCGTCACCGAACCCGACGGCAATCAAACCCAATACATCTACGACCAAGAGAACCGACTGAGCAAAATAATCGACCCAGTGGGCTTAGAAACTAGCTTTACCTATACCGGGGAGAAAGTCACCAGCATTACAGACCCAGGGGGACGCACCACCCAACTAGAATACGACCCAGCAGGCAACTTAGTGCGGGTGACCGAACCCGATGGTTCCAGTCGCACCTGGGAATACGACACCAGCCACCACATGATCGCCGAAGTAGACCAGCGCGGCCATCGGGAATCCGCGTTTTACGATTTTGCCGGACGAGTTAGCGGGGGACTGCGCAAAGACGGTTCTCAGATTCAAGTAGCACCCGTACAGGTCCAAGGTTTGTATTCCCCAGAAGAGACTGTAGAACCCCTCAGTCCCCCCGTAGCGTCTTTATTATCTGATGCAGTCAGTTCCTATACCGATGGCAACGGCAACGTCATCGCTGCAGAAGTAGACCAAGCCAGTCGCTTAGTCTCCTCAGTAGATGGAGAAGGTTTCCTGCCCAAAGTAGAGCGCAACCAAGAGAACCTCATCACCAAGCGAACAGACGGCAGGGGAAACTCCACGGAATATACTTACGACCAACAAGGCAACGTTGTGAGTATTAAAGATAAAATCAGCCAGCAAAGTGCATCGTCACAACTATTTCCCAACCCAGTTTACAAACTAGATGATGACTTTGATGAGTTGATTGTTGCAGACCTCAATGGGGATAGTATAGACGACCTAGTGGCTTATGGCGGTTATTACAACTCCACCATCTCAGTTTTGTTAGGCAAATCCGACGGTTCTTTTCATACCCCCACCAGTACCTACCAGGAGGATTCCTCCTATGCAGACAGAGAGATTGTTCTGGCAGATTTAAATGGGGACGACTTTTTAGACCTAGCAGTATTGAATCACACTGGTCGTTACGATTACAGAGCAGATAATGTTACCATCTTGTTAAATTCAGGCGATGGAACTTTCCCGGAATCTAGGCAATACAATGGAGAAACTGACTACTTGTCAGAACTCAAACTAGTCCAATTAAATGGAGATGACTATCCAGATTTATTGCTCGTACCAGAAAACTTGGACAACGGGGGCTCGGTGCTGCTAAATAATAGGGATGGAACTTTCAGCCAAGAGCAAGATTCTCAATTAGATTTTAATTCAACCAGACGATCGTTTGAGGTAGATATCCTAGCAGAGGACATTAATGGGGACCAGCTAACGGACCTTGTCGCAGCAGGACTGGGAGGTAATACTGTTTCGGTGCTGCTCAATAATGGTCCGGGCGGTTTTTCCAGTAGGGCAGATTATCCAGTGGAAACAAGACCCAGCAACTTAACTCTAGCAGACTTGAATGGAGATGGGTTCCAGGATATTCTAACTACTCACACCCACAGTTCGAGCATTTCGGTGCTATTAAATGCAAGAGATGGTAGTTTCCCCTCTGCACCCATTAACTATACTCTCCCACAGCATCCTCTTCAATTAAGAGTAGCAGAACTGAATGGGGATGGGTTGGTAGATGTTGTGGTTGCAATGGAGGAGACAGTCTCCGTATTCTTAAATCTTGCAGAGGGCAACCTGGCAGCAACAGATTACCAGATTCCTTCAGGAGATGGGGGCTTGCAACTATCAGATCTCAATGGGGATGGTTTTCTGGATTTAATCGGGGTTGACCGGGATAGGGTGACAGTAAGCTTGAATAGTTCCCATGGCACTTTCTCTGAAGTTGATAATTATGAGTTAGAAACCCCATTGAATTCTTGGCGGATAGAAGATGTCAATGGAGATAGCCGTCCAGATTTGCTGACTTTCCAAGACAAGACTATGTCAGTGTTCTTGAATCTGGGACAGGGCAGTTTTGCTCCTAGCTCAGATTATCTAGTAGGATCTACTTTCTCGCGGAACACGCAGATTACTTTATCAGATCTGAATCAGGATGGTTTAGTTGACGTTCTCATAACCAACGATGAAAACAGAACCTTCTCAGCATTGTTCAATTTGGGTTCCGGTTCCTTTGCCGCACAATTAGCAGGGGATAACAGCGAATATCCAGTGGGAGATTATCTCCAAGATGTGACTCTAAGGGATTTAAATCTGGATGGAGAACTGGATTTGCTCACTGTGGTCAGGAACGAGGTGTTGGTGAGTTTGGGCAATGGTGACGGCACTTTTGGCCCCTATCAGTCCTCTGAACTAAACTTCAATGTAGGCAAATTATGGGCCATAGGCGATTTCCACAATGACGGCAATCTAGATCTAATTCTCAGTCCAAATCTTTCTTTTAGAAACAGCAATTCATTGTTCTTGCCAGGATTGGGAGACGGTACTTTTGGCCAGTCTACTGAGCTGGAGGTTTTAGAATCTGCCGACGCTGTAACTGCGGCAGATATCAATAATGATAATTTGTTGGATTTGATTGTGGGAACTGGCAATAATTTGTCAGTGGTTTTGGGGGATGGTTCGGGAAATTTTGTCCGGGAGACTGAATCTACACTGTCCGAAAGAATCCGGGATTTGGCGGTTGGTGATGCAGATGGGGATGGTGTTTTGGACCTGGTGGTTACCGATAGTGGTGGGATTGAAGTTTGGTTGGGCAACTCCAACGGTAGTTTTAACTTTTTCCATAGAGTAGAGCTAAAGTACGGTGGGGAAATTACCCAGTTAGAAGACCTCAACCAAGATGGTGTTCTGGATTTGCTAGTTACTAATTACACGAGCAGGGTTGCCGTCTTGTTGGGCAACGGGAACGGTAGTTTTGAGCTAAACAATACCTATAAAGTAGGCGACGGTCTGGAAAATTTGGCGGTGGGGGATGTCAATGGAGACTCGGTTCTGGATATCCTGACAGCCAACCAATACGATGACACAGTTTCTATTTTGTTCGGGGTGGGCGATGGTACTTTTACCTCTCCATGGCCCAGGGACTTTTTAGTAGGAGAACGGCCAGTTGACCTAGCCCTGGGGGATTTAGATGGAGACGGTCGCCTAGATTTGGTTACTGCTAACGATCGGGATGATACAGTGTCAGTGCG
>CAXFYD010000225.1:0-12195 GCA_964006365.1 Trididemnum miniatum | reverse complement strand
AAAAGATATTATGGAGGTTGCGAAATAATTGATCAAATTGAAAACTTTACATTAAATAATTTAAAAAAATTATTTAATGTAAAGTTTGCTAATGTTCAACCACATTCTGGTTCACAAGCAAATCTAGCTGCTTATGATGCATTAATTAAGCCGGGAGATACAATACTGGCAATGTCTCTTGAATCGGGTGGTCATTTGTCGCACGGGGCCAGCTTTAATCATTCTGGAAAAATATACAATGTTCATTTTTATAATGTTAATAAAAAAACTAAATTGCTTAATTATAATGAAATACATAAAATAGCAAAAAAAATAAAACCAGATTTGATTATTTGTGGTGCATCTGCTTATCCTAGAAAAATTGATTTTAAAAAATTTAGAGAAATAGCTGATTCAGTTAATTCATATCTTTTAGCTGATATAGCTCATATTTCAGGTCTGGTTGCTGCAAAGTTACATCAGTCACCAGTTAAATATGCTGATGTTATAACTTCTACAACACACAAAACTTTAAGAGGACCAAGATCTGGAATTATAATGACAAACAACTCTACTTTAATTGAAAAAATTAATAAAGCAGTATTTCCAGGCAACCAAGGAGGTCCATTAGAACATGTTATAGCTGCAAAAGGTGTTTCATTTGTTGAAGCGTTACAAAATGATTTTGTTAGTTACCAAAAGAAAGTAATTGAAAATGCTAAGATTATGGCTGAATGTTTTGCAAAAGAAAACTTTTTTGTATTGACTGGAGGTACAGATAATCATATGATTTTAATTGACATATATAAATCGCTTCAAATTTCAGGTTTAACAGCCCAAAAAATTTTGGAACAAATTAATATTATTATTAATATGAACTCCTTGCCTTTTGATACAAGACCAACTAGTGATCCAAGTGGCATTAGAATAGGAACTCCAGCTATTACAACTTTAAATATTTCAAAGCCTGATTTAATTAATTTAACAAATTTAATAATAATGGTTTTAAAAAACTATAATAATATTAAGGTTATAAAGGAAGCTAAAATAAAAGTAGAAAAATTAGCAAAAAAATTGTGAGAAGATAATGAAGAATTCAAACATCAAAGTAGTAGACCATTCTTTGGTTAAATCAAAAATTACTATTTTAAGAAATAAAGAAACAGACACAAATACATTCAGAATAATTCTAGAAGAAGTTGCTGCGTTTTTAACTTATGAGGCATTAAAAAACATACCATTGAAAGAAATAATGGTAGATACTCCAATAGCTAAAAAAGCTAAAGGCTATATTTTAGAAGAAGATATTATTGTTGTGCCTATTTTCCGTGCGGGTTTAGGAATGGTTAATGGTGTTAGAAGATTATTTCCAAATATAAAAGAAGGACATATAGGAATTTATAGAGATGAAAAAACTAATGAAATAGTTCGTTACTATAACAAACTACCTAAAAAGATTAATAAATCTCATGTTTTACTTCTTGATCCAATGTTAGCTACTGGTTCTACAATTTATGATGCCATTTCAACTTTAGTAAAATCAGGAGCAAAAAAAATCTCTGTTTTGTCAATTGTAGCAACTAGTCAAGGAATAGAAAGCGTTCAAAAGAAGTTTCCTGACATTTCGATTATAGTAGCAACAATTGATGAAAAATTAAACGATAAAGGCTATATATATCCTGGATTAGGTGATGCAGGAGATAGAATTTTTGGAACCAAATAAAATTTTTTATAAATTATTTTATAGGCAAATTTTTATTTATTCAATTGTAAGTTCAATAGTATTAATTTTTTCTTTATTCTTTTATACTAAAGCACTAATTTTAACTAATATTTTTGGATTGGTTTCAATTATTATTTATGATTTATTACTTTATTTAACAGAAATTAAATTTTCAAATCTTTCTTTTGTTTCAGGATTTATCAAATCATTTGTTCGTATTATACTTTTGGGTGCAATCATATTTTTATTTATTTACTATATGAGTATAAATTCAATTAATGGAAGTACAATTACTTTTGAAGATACTTATAAAACTTTAAATTTATATTTATTTATTTTTTATATTTCAATACCTGCAATTTCTTCTTTTTGACAACTTATAACATTGAAAAAAGTAGAATCTAAGTAATAAAATAGTATATTTAGATTGTAGAGAAGATTATCTACTACATTTTATTATATGACTAATAATTCTAGTATTTCAAGTTTATTTGAAGTTGTACCGCATATTTTTGCAACAATATGAGTAGTATTAATTGTTACAGGAATATCTATTTTTATTTATTTTTACTATAAAAAAATAAACCCTAAAAAGAAACCCAAAGGTTTTCAAGTTGTTATTGAAACAGGATTTGAAAATTTCCATAGTACTATGGAAAATACTGCAGGACCAAGATTAAAAAAAGCATATCCGTATTTTTTTACATTATTTATTTTTATTTTTGTATCTACAATAATGGAATTGTTTGGTTTTGTTTCTCCTGCTGGATCAATAGCTTTTACCTTTGCTTTAGGAATGGTAACATTCATAGGAATTTTTGTAATAGGTATTTTTACAACTGGATTTTTAGATTTCTGAAAAATAAATATATTAATCCATTGCAAATTATAGGTCAATTTTCACCTTTAATTTCCATTTCGTTACGTCTTTTTGGTGCAACTTTTGCTGCAAGTTTACTAGGTCAAATTTTATTAATTATTTTAAATTCTTTTATTACTGCTGCCCCATTGGTAGAAGCAATACCTTTTATAAATATTTTTTATCAGGTAATTATGTTTTCTATAACTATTATTTTTGGTGGTTTGCAATCATTTGTTTTTGTTATGTTAACAATGATTTATTGAAGTCAAGAATTAGGCGACAAAAAAGAAAGAAAAGAAATTAAGAAAGAAAAAAAATTAAATAAAAAAAATAAAAATGTTTCAATAGATATTATTGAAAACACAAATTCAAGTAAGGAGGTTTAATTATGGATTTAGGAATTTTTTCATCTACTATTGCAATAGATTCTGAAGCATTTGTAAGAGCAATGGCTCTTTTAGGTGCAGGGATTGCATGTGTAGGTTTTATAGGTGCAGGAATAGGTCAAGGTTATGCTGCTGGACAAGCCGCATTATCAGTTGGTAGAAATCCTGAAGCAGAATCTAAAATACGTTCAATGATGATTATAGGTGCTGCCATAGCTGAATCAACGGCTTTATATACGCTAGTTGTCGCCATTCTACTTATTTTTGTTGCATAATTTATTAAATTGATATGTTAATTTTTAGTACAAGTACTTTACCAGATTCAACCCAAGATATTTTAGATGGAATAGTGCCTTCTATTCCCCAGTTTGTTACTGCATTAATTTCTTTGGCTATTTTATTAGTAGTTTGTACATTTTTGATGTACAAGCCTATTAAAAAAAGCATTCAAGAAAGAAAAAAATATGTTTCTAGAAATATTGAAAAAAGTGAAGATAAATTAAGGAACTCTGAAAAATTAAATAATGAAGCAAAAGACAATCTGGAAAAATCTAAAAACATAGGTGAAGGTATAATAGCTACATCTGTTAGAGAAGCAAACGAAAAATCTAACAAGATTTTAATAGATGCTAAAGATAAATCACATCAAATTATTGATGAAGCTAGAAATCAAGCAAAGTCAGAAATCAATTCTGCAAGACAATCAATTAAAAATGAAGCAATTGATATAGCGGTAGATATTTCTGAAAAACTAATTTCTGAAAAAATCGACAAAGAAAAAGATAAAGTTTTAATTGATAAATTTATTGAAGAACTAGAAAAAAATGATTAATACAAAAGATAATTTATATGCAAAAGTTCTTTTAGACATTGCAAAAGAAAAAAAATCTTTAGATACTTTTTTAGATGAATCTAAATCAATTATTTCTCTTTTTAGAAATAAAAAGTTTGCAAAGTTAAAGAAAATTTTGTTTAATCTATCAACAAAAAAAACTACTGGAGAAAAAATTTTAAATTCTTTATTTTCAAAAGTTATAAGTAAAGAGTTTTTATTTTTTTTACAAGTTCTTTTTAAAAATAATGATTTTTATTTAATTGAAAGTGTTTTATTAAATTTTAATAGTTATATTGATAAAGAAAAGGGAATTTTGGCAGGAAAAATTTATTCAATTAGAGCTTTAGATAGCAATCAAATAAGACTAATTGAAAAACTATTAGCTAAAAAATTAAACAAGAATAAAGTTTTATTAGAAAATAAAGTGGATAAAAAAATAATAGGAGGAGTAAAAATTCATTTTGATGGTTTTACAATTGATAGTTCTTTAAAAGCTCAATTGTTAAATTATAAAAATAATTTAAAAGAAATTTAAAATGGCAAGTTTTGATATTGAACAAATTAGCGCAATTATAAAAGATCAAGTAAAAAAATACGGTAAAAAAATTGACTTTGAAGAAACTGGTGAAGTTATTTCTTTAGGTGATGATATAGCAATTGTTTCAGGAATACAAAATTGCGTTTTAAATGAAATAGTAATTTTAGAAGGGAACAATTATGGTTTAGCTCTTTCATTAGAACCTGAGTATGTTGGCGTTATTTTACTTAATAAAACAAACAATATTAAAGAAGGTTCAAAAGTAACAAGAACAAAAGTAGTAATAGAAGTTCCTACTGGTGACCATTTATTAGGTAGAGTTGTTAATTCGCTAGGACAATCAGTTGACGAAGGGAATAAGATTGAAAAAGAAAATCTTATGCCTATTGAAAAGATTGCCCCAGGAATTATGATTAGAAGCTCTGTTAACCAACCTTTAGAAACAGGAATTTTAGCTATTGATTCTATGATACCTATTGGTAAAGGTCAAAGAGAGTTGATTATAGGAGACCGTGAAACTGGTAAAACTGCGATAGCAATAGATGCAATTTTAAATCAAAAAAATAAAGACATTTATTGTGTTTATGTATCTATTGGTCAAAAAAACTCAACAACTTCTCAAATAGTTGAGAAACTAAGAGAAAAAGGAGCTTTAAAATACACAACAGTTGTTGTAGCAAATGCAGCTGATTCTGCTTCAATGCAATATTTAGCGCCATATACAGGAATTACAATCGCTGAAAGTTGAATGGAAAAAGGTAAAGATGTATTAATTATTTATGATGACTTGTCTAAGCATGCTATTGCTTACAGAACACTTTCTTTACTTTTAAGAAGGCCACCAGGTAGAGAAGCATACCCAGGAGATGTTTTTTATCTTCATTCTAGACTTTTAGAAAGATCAGCCAAGTTAGATGAAGCACACGGTGGTGGTTCTATAACAGCTCTTCCTATTGTAGAAACACAAGCAGGTGATATTTCGGCTTACATTCCTACAAACGTTATTTCTATAACAGATGGCCAAATTTTTCTAAAAGCTGATGAGTTTAATTCTAATCAAAGACCTGCAATAGACTCAGGTGAGTCAGTTTCTAGAGTTGGTTTTGCTGCTAGTACTAAAGCAATAAAAAAAATGTCGAAGTCATTAAAATTAGATTTAGCTAATTATCAAGAATTAAAATCATTTTCTCAATTTGGTTCAGATTTAGACGAAACTACAAAAAATATTTTAAGTCATGGAGAAAAAGTAAAAATACTTTTAAGACAAAAACAATATGAACCACTAAATCAAGTAGATCAAGTTATTTTATTGTATGTAATAAAAGAAAAGGAATTACTAAAAAAAATAAAAGCTGAAAACATCTCAAGATTTAAAAGTTCTATTATTTCATATTTTAAAAAGGATCTAAAGGCAAAAAATTTAAGAGATAAAATTGATTTAAGTAAAGATGTTAATGAAGAAGACGAAAAAAGTTTAAAATTGATTACTACAAAATTTACTAAAATGTTTTTAGAAAATAATATTATTTTAGAAAGTAAGAATGGCTAATTTACAAGAATTAAAAAGAAGAAAACAATCAATTCAAAACATTGGCAAAATAACCAAAGCAATGCAACTTGTTTCTACTTCTAAAAGCATTAAAGCCAGAAACCTATTAGAGCATAGCAGAGATTACTATATGGAGGCAGAAAGATTACTAAGTAAAATTATTTCAACTCCAGAAATAAAAATGAAGCAAAATATGTTTAATCAAAACTTAAAAAAAACTTTATGAGTTGTGATAAGTTCTGATTTAGGTTTATGTGGCAACTTCAATAACCTGATTTTTAAAGAGTTTCAAAATAACAACATTCATAAAGACGATTTGATAATTTCAATTGGTTCTAAAGTAGAAGCTTTTTTGAAAAAAAATAATTATAAGATTTACTTGAAATATAAAAACTCAAGTAGTAAAGTATTTAATTTTGTTTCAGAAAGGATTTCTCAAGAAATTTTTCACTTAATTAAACAAAGAAAAATAGGAAAAGTGAAAGTTATTTTTACAGAATTTATTAATCAACTAGTATATGAACCAAAAACATTTGAATTATTTCCATTAAGTTATGAAAAAAGAATCTTTATTCCAAGAGAAAAAACTATTGAAGAAACAAGAGAATTGGAGTTAGAAGAAAGTAGAAAATCTAATTTGGAAATAGAAATTGAAACAGAAAAGGATTTGATTGAATTTTGTAGATTTTATATCAGTGTTGTTTTATATGGTTTTCTTTCTGAATCTTTAGCTTCTGAACACGTGGCTAGAAGAATTTCAATGGAAAACGCTACTAATAATAGCAAAGATTTAGTAGATAAATTAACTATAGAATTTAATCGCAAAAGACAAAGTATTATTACACAACAAATAAATGAAATTGTAGGAGGTTCAAATAATGAATAAAAATTTAAAATCAAAAAATAAAATAAGTAGTGAAGATAATCAATACGGAAATTTAATAAAAGTTTCTGGTCCAGTAGTTGATGTTAAGTTTGAATGAGATAAATTACCTAAATTGTTGGATTTACTTGAAGTTTATAATAAAAACAATGAAAAAGTAGCTTTAGAAGTAGTGCAATATGTTGGTAATGATGTAGTTAGATGTATTGCATTAAATCCTACTGAAAATTTATCAAGAAATTTAAAAGTGCTTAATACTGGTGCAGGAATAAAGGTTCCTGTAGGAAAAGAAACTCTAGGAAAAATTTTTAATGTTTTAGGCGAGACTTTAGATAACACTGAAATAAAAAATTCAACTAAAAAGTTACCAATACACAGAGAAGCTCCTACTTATGAAGATCTAGTTTCAAATACAGAAATATTTGAAACAGGTATAAAAGTACTAGATCTTTTATGCCCTTTTCCAAGAGGAGGTAAAATAGGGCTTTTTGGTGGTGCTGGAGTAGGTAAAACAGTTTTGATTCAAGAGTTGATTAATAATGTTGCTATTAAGCATGATGGTATCTCAGTTTTTACAGGAGTAGGTGAAAGATCAAGAGAAGGTAACGATTTGTATTATGACATGAAGGATAGTGGTGTTTTAAAAAATACTGCATTAGTTTTTGGTCAAATGAACGAACCTCCTGGCTCAAGAATGAGAGTAGCCTTTTCTGGTTTAACTATGGCAGAATATTTTAGAGACTACGAAGGAAAAGATGTTTTGTTATTTATTGATAATATCTTTAGATATGTTCAAGCAGGTTCTGAAGTATCTGCATTGCTTGGTCGTATGCCTTCTGCTGTAGGTTATCAACCAACTCTAGCTAATGAAATGGGCTCTTTACAAGAAAGAATAACTTCAACAAGAAAAGGAGCTATTACTTCTGTGCAAGCAGTTTATGTGCCTGCTGATGATTTAACAGACCCTGCTCCTGCAACAACCTTTACACACTTAGATGCTAAAATAGTTTTATCTCGTGTTATTTCAGCATTAGGTATTTATCCTGCTGTTGACCCACTTGAATCTTCTTCAAGAATGTTAAGTGAAACAATAGTTGGTTATGAACATTACAAAGTTGCTAGTGAAGTTAAAACAATTTTACAAAAATATAGTGATTTACAAGATATTATTGCAATTCTAGGAATAGATGAATTATCAGAAGAAGACAAAGAAGTTGTTAATCGAGCAAGAAGAATTAGAAACTTTTTATCACAACCATTTTTTGTTGGAGAAGCATTCACAGGAATTAGTGGTAAGTATGTTTCTATTGAAGAAACAATTGAAAGCTTTAGAAGAATTTTAGATGGAAAATACGATTCTATTCCAGAAAGTAGTTTTATGTTTAAAGGTAGTTATTTAGAGTTAGAAGCTTTACTTAAAAACTCTTCAAAAGAAAAAAAACATGACAAACCAAATTAAACTAAAAATTGTTACACCTTCAGAAATATTTTTTGAAGGCAAAGTAAATATTTTAACTCTAAAAACAATAGGTGGTTTTGTTGGTCTTTTAAAAAATCAAATACCTTTTATATCTTTGGCAAAGCCATGCCGCTTTAATATTGATGGTTATTCAACTCAAGATAATCAAAATATAGCTTTAAATGTAGCAATAGGTAGCGGTATAGTATATAACAGCGGTAGTAAAATTCAGATTATTACAAATGATATTATTGATTTAAATGAAACAAGTATTTTAAAAAAGCAAAAAGAATTAAAGAAATTGCAAGAAAAAATAAAACATTATGAAAAAGACGAAAATGATTACTCAGTTGTAGATGATTCTATTAAGCGTAAAATAAGAGAAATTTCTTTAATCAAAAATACAGGTGGTTAAATGAGCTATCTTTCTTATATTGCGCCATGAGTTGTTATTTTAGTTTATCTAATCTTTTTTGTAATTAGTGCAATTGTATTGCAATCAGTAAATCTTAATGGCATTATTAAAACTGATCAAAAATTTATTTCAGTTTTAATTTATATTTTTCTTTCAGTTGCTCTGGCTTTTTTAGTAGGGAGTTTTTTTCTAATTATTATTGGCGCCAGTACAGCAGCAGTTAATCAATTATAAAAAAAAGTTAAATATTATAATAAAATTAAATTATGAAAGTTTTTAAAAGTAAGAAAAGTTTTTCTTCGAAATACTCAATAATGAGAAATGCTGAAATTATAGCAGATAAAGTTTTGGCAAATTATCAAAAGCATGATAGTTTATCTAATGAAGAAATTGTTGAAAAAACAAATTTTTTTAAAGAACAATTAAAAAAGGGAAAGTCAAAAGATTCTATTTTAGTAGAAGCATTTTCATTAGCTACACAAGTAATTAAAAGAGTTACTACTTTTGAAATGCACAAAGTGCAAATTATGGCAGCTGTTGTTATCGATAACGGGGATATTGCCGAATTAAAAACAGGAGAAGGAAAAACTTTAGCAGCAACATTGCCTGCTTATTTAAATGCTTTAACTGGGTTAGGTGTAGTAATTGTTACTGTTAATGAATACTTAGCTAAACGTGATTCCGAAGAAATGGGATTAATTTATAATATGCTAGGTTTAAATTGTGGAGTTGTGTTAAAGGACCAATCACCAGATGAAAAAAAACAAAATTATTATAAAGATATTACTTATGTAACTAATTCAGAATTAGGCTTTGATTACTTAAGAGACAATATGGTAAAAAATTACCGAGATAAAACTCAAAGAAAATTAGAGTATGCAATTATTGATGAAGCTGATTCAATTCTTATTGATGAATCTAGAACTCCTTTAATTATTTCAGGAAGAGAGCAAGATAGTCTTGAATCATTTTCTAGATCAAATACATTTGTTAAAAAATTAACTGATAAAGATTATGAAATTGATAAAGAAACTAAATCAGCTTTTTTAACAAATGAAGGAGTAAAAAAAGCTGAAAAGTTTTTTAATTTAAAAAATCTTTATAATGTTGAAAACGCCTTAATTGTGCATAGAATTCAAAATTCTTTGCATGCTAACTATATTTTAAATTTAGATATAGATTATGCATTTAATAAACAAGAAAATAAAATTGAAATAATTGATATTTTTACTGGTCGTATTCTATCTGGAAGAAGTTATTCAAATGGATTACATCAAGCTGTAGAAGCAAAAGAAGGTGCTGAAATAACTCCAGAAACAGTAATACATTCAACAATAACTTATCAAAATCTTTTTAGATTATTTACTAGATTATCTGGCATGACAGGTACTGCTATAACTGAAGAAGAAGAATTTTTAAAAGTTTTCAACATGAAAGTTTTTCCAATTCCTACTAATTTACCTATTATTCGTTCTGATCTACCTGATAATTATTATTCAACTAAAAGAGAAAAATGAAAAGATGTTTTAAAAATAATTAAAGAAATTAATAGCACAGGTCAACCTATTTTAGTTGGTACAAGATCAGTTGAAGATTCTGAATATGTTTATAATAGATTAAAAAAATTAGGACTAAAACCCCAAATTTTAAATGCTAAAAATAATAGTAAAGAAGCAAATATTATTTCAAAAGCAGGTTTAAAAGGGTCAATTACCATTTCAACCAATATGGCAGGTAGAGGTACTGATATTAAGCTAGGTGAAGGAGTAGTAGATTTAGGTGGTCTATATGTTATAGGAACAGAAAGACACGAAGCTAGAAGAATTGACAACCAATTACGAGGTAGATCTGGTAGACAAGGAGATCCTGGTGTTTCTAAATTCTTTGTTTCTTTACAAGATGAAATTATGATTAGAACAGGTTTAGGTGGAAAGCAAAAACTATTTGCTAAACTTGGAGTTAACGGAGTAAGTTCCAAAACATTAACTAAAGCAGTTACTTCAGCTCAAAAAAGAATTGAAGGAAATAATTTTGATTCTAGAAAAAATTTAATTGAATATGATGATGTAATTAATCAGCAAAGAGAAATCATCTATAAACAAAGAGATTTATTTATGTTAAGTCAAGATACAAATAAAATTATGAATAGAATTATAGTTAAAGTTGCACATGAAATTGTATTTATGAATATTTTTATGGAAAAAAATCATGAGTTTAATTACGATAAATTTTATAAATCAATTAAACGTAATTTCTTTGCTAATGAAGATTGAACAGATTTTGAAAAAATGAAAAATATGAGCAGAAAAGATATTGATCAGCTTTTAGTAGATGCATTAATTCAAAAGCACCACGACTCTTTTGGTCAATATGATCAAGAAGGAATTAATGCTTTTCATCGTAAAGTTTTTGTTGATATTACTGATGCAAATTGACAAAAACATATCGATCAAATTGAGAAATTAAAAACAGGAATTCAATTTAGACAATATGCTCAACAAAACCCATTGCAATTATTTATTAAAGAGGCAAACGAGTTATTTGACTCTTTAAAAGAAAGAATCAACCATAATATAATGAGAATTGTAATTAATGCTAATTTCTCACAAACACCAACTAAGTCTATTAGAAAAATTAATTAAAATGAAATTTGATTTAATTTCAAATAAATCACCAAAAGGTGATCAAAATAAAGCAATAAATACTGTTATTAAAAATCTTAATAATAACAAAAAAGAACAAATTTTACTTGGAGCTACAGGAACAGGTAAAACCTTCACAATGGCTAATGTTATTGCTAAGCATAATAAGCAAACTTTAATTATTGCCCCAAACAAAACTTTAGCAGGACAACTTTATGCAGAATTAAAACAATATTTTCCTAATAATAGAGTTGAATACTATATTTCCAGCTTTGACTATTATCGTCCTGAAGCATATGTAGTAAGTTCAGATACTTATGTTGAAAAAAATACAAAGCTAAACTGAGATATAGAAATGATGCAAGTAAATGCTAAAAATTCACTACTTACTAGAAACGATACTATTATTGTTTCTTCAGTAGCTTCAATTTATTCTGCAAGAGATCCTCAAGTTTATAAAAATAGTTTTTTTGAAGTAGATTGCAAAAGTGACTTAAAAAGAAAAGACTTTATTTCTAAGTTAATTTCATTAGGATACAAAAGAAATAACTTAGAAATAGAAAAAGGAAATATCAGAATTATTGGTGATACAGTAGACGTATTTATTTCTGAGGACTCAAATAAGTATATTAGATTTTTGTTTTTTGATGACTATCTAGAAGAAATTAGAGAAATGAACTTAGAAAGTAATTTATCCAATAGAAAATTTAGTCGTTATACAATTTTTCCGATTAACTCTAATATTTCTGAACAAGAAACTTTAGAAAAATCAATTATTGATATTGAAAAAGAATTAAAACTAAGACTTGATGAATTCACAAAAGATGGAAAGCTTTTAGAAAAGCAAAGATTAGAAAATAGAACAAAACTAGATTTGGAACAGTTAAAAGAATATGGCTTTTGCCCAGGAATTGAAAACTATGC